>CP045899.1:2520001-2541331 GCA_013387185.1 Caligus rogercresseyi
CTCTTATAGAAGAGTACTCTCGTTGAACTTCTCTGAAGTTTTTTTCTGAGTTTTAGAACAATTCAGCTTCAAAAGAAAGAAGAAATGACTGAATCACCTAGGATTTTTTTAATAAGATCCTTTTAAAAAACTAAGAGCTTGATTTAATATAATTTAAGCTCAACAATTATGAATGAATCTTACTATATTGCCATTCGAACCCAAACTATTAAAAACCTTTAAGTTCAATAAAACAACACATACGAAGGGGTTTCAGATAATGAGCAAATCGTTTCATATCTTGCAAAATAGACCATCAATCTTCTCCATCAAGACTTAAATTAAAATTCAGGCAAATCAGTTAACTTCTATATTACTTGTCAAAACCTATATAAAACTTTATAAATAAGTAAACCATCCTTAGATTATATATGTTTGTAAGGTTGGGTCGAATATAGGGAGAAATAGAGAAATGTAGTGCGTCCACAAGTTCGTCGAGGACCTTGTCAAAACCGGGAAGACACCGTCCTTTGAGGTAATAGAATCATATCTTAAAAGCCAATTTTATCTCATTTCATCTTTGGCTAAGGCCGAAAAGGACTCCTGAGACAAGAAGATCAAGAACGGGAGGAAGAAACTCCGTTACTTTATAGAGACTGACACAAGGAAGCCGACAGTTGGGTGACGTTAGGAAAGTGAGTAACAAGAGCGAGACGTAAATTGAAACCATTTTCCACGTCCTCCATCACGATCTTGGTGCCCAAAAGTTCAATATGATGGGTTCTAAAGATGCTGATAGAGGATGTCAAAATGGAGTGAGTGAAATGCCTTCTTGAATCTCAATTTTGAGCTTGTGATGGTCATTTTTGGACGAGATTGTGACAGGGAATGAATGAATGTAATGCTTCTTTACACCTGAGTCTTTATAGCAGTTCAACCTCAATGGCTCTGTTGGCTTCAATGACCCTTGAGTACAAACGTCAAAAATTAATGTAAAAACAGATGATTATAGCTTCTTCGGCAACTTAGGCGTCTTCAAATGTAGACTTTCGCCAACGCGGATGTGTTAAAGGATGTCATGATCGTGTTTTTAAAGATTCAAGGAGAAGCGGGCCTGTAATGATCATAGGAGACTGTTCTTCCGCTTCGAAAATGCTCCATACACTAGGCAAAGCACACGAAGGAGTTCCTTGCAAGAGTGGGATCAAAAACATCGATCATCAAGCCTTCTCTCTATCATATACTTCCTTATCATGAAGAAGATGTCCGATGACGTGGACCCGGGTCGGGAGGACCACTCCGGAAAAAGGTTCCGTGAAACCTTCAGGAAGTGGTATAAGAGGTGGGATGAAAGTATCTTCGAAACACCCAAAGTCACATCAAAATATTTGTCAAAGAGGTTTTTGTTAATTTTGAAATTCTTTTTATAGGTTATTATTTTTCAATATATTCATCCGAAACACCTTCGTACAAGTCCTAAATATAAAAATTAGGCCTATCAATATATTTGAAATCAATCATGAATAAATGATGCAAACTTCAGAGTATATCGACTTTTCAAAATCATGAACGCTTTGGAATATCTTATATTCAAAAACAGATACTTTGACTTACATTTTAACGTTATCCAACAAAATACTATCGATTCTCTTATGAGGTTCCCCCTACTTGAATCCTTCCACGCATATTCGATTTTTTTTTTCATTAAAACTCACTGCAATTTCAAGAGATATACACCCTTCATTGTGTGTCCATATATTATCATCCGTTAAAAACATAATTGAATGAATATAACTATTTGGGGCTATTGAAGATGAAAAGTACTTTAGGGTCATATGGATGCAAAAGGTCTCATTAAGGTCCTAAAGGCTGCATAGATAAGTAATGTCTGACGCTCTATAATTTGTTGTATGGTGGGTACCATGACTTAACTTTTAAAACAATATTAAATACATTAATCATTCGACGATTGAAAACAATATTACGATTAGATCAAGGTCGTTATTTAAATGTCATTGAAATTGAATAAAGAGTTACTTCTAAAACCTGAATTACAGTAGTTAATTATTCCAATTAATGTATACACAACTATTTAAAGTTATTATGAATAATAACAAATACTGTGATTGCAAAAAAAAAACAAACAAATGGAATTATTAGATCACAGAATCTTTAAAAGCGCAAATCTTTTTTTGTTATAGGCGTGAACAAGATGGAAAATCATAGAAAGCAAGTTTTTGTTAATCTGTATATTTTGGGTTAGCTATATTTTGTTCATTCATGATGCTTCAAATTTAATCTAAATATCAAACATATTAGAAACATACCATAAATACAAATTGTAGTTTTAGAATCATGAACGGTGTCTATAAAAAAGCCAATGTTTGCTGAACTACTTTTGAAAGTCATCAGGTTGATAAATACAAAAATATATGATTCCATGGGAAAAATGTATCACAAAGAGCAAAAACAAAGTTGGTGGGAGTTCGTCACTTTTTCTATCCTGTTTGGATAAAACTGCAAGTCTTCTCTATAAATAATAGCTATAGATTTAGAAACTTGCTCAAAAATCACAATAAAAGGGATTCTCTGAATTGTAATACTTTCATCACAAATAATATTAAAAATGATGAAGCATAACCCTTTTAATGATACATTTTTGTTGTTGCGTAGCTACATGCCCGATGTCTTCCACCAGTTTTTATTAAGTGGTGTCTTATTTAGAGTGAGGGATACTCACATATATATATATATGTATATATATATAGTTATATATATATAATATATCCGATTTGTTGATTTATCGTTAATTTGTTGTAGTTCGCGAACGATGAACGATAAAGCTTTTGACGAACAAAGTTCGTCGTTCGTTTTGGCTTCAAAAATGACAAAGTTTTTTATTTTCATAGCAAAAATTCCTTTCTAGGAAAAAGATCATCACTTTTTTTCAGAATGGCGAAAAAAATTCCTTGCTACAAAAACCGTCTTCAATTTTTTTCCGAATGACGAACGACAAACAAACGATGAATGATAACTTTTGGTGAACGACGAACGACCATTTTTCACGAACGTCAAGAAGTCTGATATATATATATATATAATTTATTACTACCCATAATTATATATTAAACATATATAAAGTATTTAGTTTTTAGTGTCGCTCTCTTTTTAACAATAAAGATCATAGCAAATAATTCGATATTCAGGCCATAAAAATATTGCTTCGGCACTCTATATTCATTATGGTTCAACCAATAAGTAAATGTTATAATTATATAAAAATATATCCCATCCCAACCACTCTTTTACAAGCATTTCATTGTTAAGGAAGGTCATAACTCATTCCTTGATTTTCTCAAAAACAAATTGAGGCTGCAGGACGATTTAGGATATTTCCTATCACTTCATGATGAACAAAATTGGAAAAAAGAGTCCAACGCTCGCTGTGTATTGCTCCGTCCATGAGAACAAGGAAGGAAAAAATCATTATATATATAAGTGGAAGCATGGGATTGATAAATAATTTGTAATCCTTCAATACGGCATTTAATTGGTTTAACGGTCTCTGATTGATCATATCAATACTTTGTACATGGAAATGGTGTTCAGGTGAAAACATATAGGTAGATTTGGGCATACATAGGGCTCATTGGTGTATTTCCGGTATTTGGATATAGCCTATTGTGATGTATTACACTCCAGATTGATAAAAGTGCCCTTCATCATATTTCTAATTGAATAAAACATGAAACCTGATAAAAAATAAGCTGACAACAACATTTTTGTATAATAATCTCATTGCATATTGGTGTGAGTAATATACAATTTCAGACATTAAAAATATATATTTCTAAATGACTACTTAAGCCATAAAAATTAATTTACTACCCACCAAAAGCAAAGATTCTTGAAACATGTTGAGTCGCGATCAAATTGATATGATGTATAATATATTTTCAATTTAAAAAACCAACAAAAAAAAGTTTATTCTCCCAATCATAAAATGATTTTGTTCTATTCATCTTTCAAAGACTATTTTTTTGTTGGTTAAGATGTTTACATATTAGCTAAAATCTATATAGTGTAAAAAAATATCAATACACTAGAAAGTAGGAGATAAAAACACAATCTCAAGACAGTTACGTTAAAAACAAAAGATAAATGAACATTATAATTCAAAATTTCACTCTAAAGATAAAACCATAATATAAAATGACTTATTAAAAATTATTTCTTATTCAATATAAACGTTGATGTCGCCTTATTGTCGATTTGAAGAGTAAGAGGTGTTCGAGATAATTATTGTTTAAATGGTTTATTGTGCATCTTGAATGGATGCAGTTTATTAATACACTATTTACATACTTTAGGTACCTCTTTACTGGATGAAGTTTATTAATTTAAATACTTTAGGTAAGATGAGCTCAAGGATTTTCAATAGATAATTGAAATTATTTCACGTTCCTAAAATGTTTTAAATATATTCTATTCAAACACTTTACGACATTGTAACCATCCGTATATTTAAACACAGAAATTAGAGCTATTATACAGCTTTTAAATTGAAGATACCACAGGATGATAATACTAATTGGACGCTTGCCATCAACCAAATCAAATATCTCTCAACAACGGCGCTGCAACATAAAAAGTTTGTCATACAAATATTTAATATCTTTAAACAGAATATTAAAAATTTACACGATGATCAACTTTATTTGTTTATGTTACTTCTAGTATAATGTATTTTTTTTAAAGTAATACTTCAGCCTATTTTCCTCATGACATACTCATTGCGTGATTGATTCAGGATATATATATATATGTCCATAATTTGATAAACGATTAAAATTCATTAAAAAGGCTACCAATTTAATGCTTGAACACTAAACAAAACCTAATTTTCTGTGTAAATTTACACAATTACTAAAAAATGTTTGATAATGTTGATAAAAAACTTATTATGAAGAATCTATAGAAAAAATTAATTATGTATATATTTAAAAAGTTGCCCGGGGAATAAAAAACCATCCAACTAAAAATAGTTGCCTAAAAATAATTATTTTGCTCTTTTTCAATACATAAAACAAACAACAACAACACTAATGTAGAGTCCTAAATATTCTAGAGAAGTAACTAATGAATAAAAGGAGAGTAAAGCTTAGCTTTCCTAAAGCGTTAAAGTAAAGTGGCGCATGCAAGGAAAAAGTAAACAAAAAAATTGGCCAAAATTTTGTAATTTCCTCTAACGTTAGATGTCGTTGTCCATGAAATTACGTCATAATCCTATTTAAAACCAGTTTAAAGGGATTAAATTTGATGATTTGAAATATATCAAATCACTACAAGATAAAAAAACGTCTCCAAATATAAATAATAAAAGGACTGTTTTTATTTTCAAAGAGCTCTAGCATAAAAGCGCCCCTTACGGACTAGAGAAGAACTAAATTTTTTGGCCAATTCCTTTTGTGAAAAAAAGGATTTTTTTTATGCATGTGCTACTTTACTTTAACACTTTAAGTTTTCTTAGCTAGGAATTCCCTCCTTTTCGAGGAACACAAAAGGCCTTAGTCACTCAATATTTATGCAAGTCTTCTCTGTAATAATGATTTTATTTAGAGAAAATATAAAGAACCCTTCTTCTCTCCGTGTGAAATAACTTTTTTAAAAGTTCTGTCTGACTTATGACCTCTTATTTTAACAGAACGCCGTATTGGAACTAAATATTTCACCGATGCGGCGTTCTCGCTCATTTTCACCCCTGGAGGGACATAGAAGTATTGGTACGATGACTCTGTGGAAGTTATCGAAAACTCACCAAACAGCAAAGCTTTATTAGGTCTGTAGCAGATTCTCTTCTTCTCTCTGCTCTATCTGTCCCTCTCTCCTTTTCTTATATAAATACGTCACCAGATGTTTTTTTCTTTTTTCTCAAAAGAACTATATATATATATATATATATATATATATATATATAATATATATATATATATATATATTATATATAATATATATATATATATATATATATATATATATATATATATATATATATATATATATGTATATATATATACATATATATATATATGAAAGAAAAGGAGCGAGGGACAGATAGGAGCAGAGAGAATACAGTTGTCAATTAATATTCCTTTCTTCTTTTTACTTCTTATAGTCAGTGGGGAGGGTTATTTATAGTCAACAATGGTAAACAAAATATCAATGAATTTTTCCTAACATTTTACTAGATTTACAAGCAATAAACTTGTATATACATATTAAAATGAAGGCTCCGATAGGCAGGAAAAATTGATTGAATTATAAGAATATCTGCAATGACGTAAAATAAATGAATGATTAGTACTGAGGAATGATTAAAAATATATTTAATAGCTTGAATAATTGTTACTTGTTCTCTGGTCTCCATTTGTCATAAGAGTAATCTCGCTAGCTTGGAAATCATTTGGTGATGCAAATTTTATACTGAAAATAACACTGTTAGGGTCACGTCCACTCCACACATACCACAGGCTGAATAAGAAAAATAAAGTTTCGACGAATATCTTTACAAATGGAATTTCTTGGAGGTCGTGGAGATCCATATTTAGGTGAGCAAAGGATTTGAATGTCTCTCTCTTTCTCTCTCTCTCTATATATATATAACATGATAGTCAATTCCAAATATATAATAACATAGGATCAAATCAATAAAGCCTCTGAACATTTGAATCTCTTCATTATCATTTTACCCGGAAATATTAGTAAAGATACGAGCAAAAAGATGAATGATGAAATTATGCATGCAAGCAATCATTAAAAAGAAATGAAGAAAAATAATATAAAGTATTGTACTATGATTATACTGTTTATATTATTAATAAAAAATATTTTGAGTCCATTTTTTAACGACCTTTAAAATTTAATTCATTTCAAAATTTATATACTTAAATATGATCAAATTATATATATATATATGTGTATATATATATACGGAGCAAAGAAATTAAAAAAAAATTAAGAGCCCCCCAGTATTTTAACGTATCTCCCATGTGCATCTACTATGTTGAATATTAAGAATTTACTAAATAAATTGAACTATAATGCTTAACCTTGTTCTGCTAAGTATTCATAATCTAATGAGAATGTTAAATTTATATAACATATAATAATACATGCTATTTTATTGGTATTCTACATATAGATATTTATCTTAACAGACTTGTAAATACAAGTGTGTGTAATCGTCCCAAGAAACATCCTAGCACTTTGGCTAGTCAGGGATGTCAGGAATTTAAAAATACGTAATTCAGTGTAAAAAAATAAATATATAAAACTATGTTATTGAAACATATACTAAAATATAAATATATAATTGAAAACAAAAAGTTTTTTCGGAGAGAGAAAGAAAAAAAAACCCCGTAAATTTAAAATATAAATAAATTAAATATTTAAAAAACACTATCGTCTGCTATATAGGTATTATATAGGGGCACATTTTCCAAAGACTTGGCAACTACATACATATGCTTCCTCATGGTTTTGGCGTGCGAAGTTTAGGGTACTGTTCCAAATAGCTGCAGCACTGGTGACAAATGTGCCCACTGACTTAGGGAGAGGAGATCGGATGAGGCCGGCAGTCCGAAAACGAGTAGATCTGACCCCAACTCGGGCACAGAATAAGATCTTGCCTGTCGGGTTTCGATCGCCATTGCTGCCATCCCGGCTTGCAAAGCATTTCCAGGTTTCCATAGCCACATCCCGAACCGATATCCCATTGACGGATGGAAGTCCGGCCTTGTGGAGCAGAGCATCGATCCGCTTGTGACTGCTAGCCCTTACGCCAAGTAAAGATCTAGCTGCGTGTTTATGGAAGCTGGATCGATCTTGCAGCCTTCAATGGACCAGTTACGTCGTTTTTTAGTCGAGGTACATTATTCACCGCTGCGGTGTAGCTGACTCGACCCATAACAAGACCTTTGGCCAACTGTTGCAAATATACTCCGCGTGGGAGGTGGAGCGTAAGGCGATGAATCAGCGCCGCACACTGTTTTGCTGACCGCACCACATTGACCTCATAGGGACTGGTGGAGAAAGGAGCGTCAAACGTAACTCCAAGGAGCTCAATTGTCCTGGATGGCCTCACATCCACTCGATATATTAATATGCTAATTTTTTGACCTCAGAAGCCTTGGCACTACCACCAATGAGGAGCTGCGTCTTAGAGGCGTTCATTTTGAGACTATTCCCCGACGCAAAAACGATAGAACGCTTCTGCTCTTTCTGTTAGAAGTCTCCCGATGGTGGTGAGGTCGTTGGCCACAGCCCAAATGCAAGTGTCATCTGCGTATCCGGAGTTGTCCTCGTCCTAGATGCCTAGACAGGCAGTCATATCTGCAACTATTTACTTACTTTTTGTAAAAATAATGTTTATAAATGAACGACTAACCATTCAAGTTTTCAAATTAACGGAAACATTGGAAAGTTGCTGAAAACCTTAATGAATTAAAGACAATCTAATTAAAAGAACACTTTTTTGCAAGTATGTAGTAAATCAGAAGTAAATTTGCAATACAAATAATCAATTCGATAATAATATAATATTTCACACCAAAATAAGAGTTTGCCAGAATGTGACCATTTTTCTATATACAAATATATATATATTTTTTTGTCCATTTGGATCGATAGAATTGTATCCGACTAGATACAAATTTAGCAATATAGCATTAAAATTAGTCCATCAAACCTAGGATCTTATAGGTATATGAGGTAGATCAAAAATGACCATCCCCTCTCGGATTTGCACTCTCTAAAAATATGTTATGAATAAAAATTATCTGTACAAGCTATTTTAAGGCACCGCAAAGGAGCCTCAACTAAAACCTTTTTTAAAGATAAAATATTATGAACAAATCATAGAATATGGTATTTCCACGTGGCTCCAACATTTTAAGCAATCTCAAAATAAATGTTTTCCTTAAACTACCTAAAAATAAACTTTTTTTTTGGCTCAAGCAATGATTTTTGTGCCTCTTGAATATTTTAAAGGCACAGACAAACCTCTTTGAGACAGACAGATCACAGACAGTGTGTATAGATGAATTGGCATTCATTCAATAGTTGTCATTGTTTAAGGCTCCATAAGTATGAAAAAAGAGAGACTTTTCACCTTAAATACAAAATATCGAAAAAGATATGCATCTCCAGTTTTTTTATTCGATTAATAACTTAGAACAGTATGCAGAAACACTATGAAAGAAAGGGCTTTAGTTTGTATCTGATTAAATCGGCATAATTTGGGTCAATTTCGATATATTAGTGAGGGGCTTTTATAGAGCATATTGATCAGCTCGGTTTCATTGTGTAAAGATACCAGTTCATTGTCTGAATATCTCCTTAATACAAAGAAAAAAAGTCGATTTTTATTGGTACATCTAATACTATTTTGGGAGATATAATGAATATATGTGTTTTATGAAAAGTAGTATGAATCCCGGAAGAATTTTATTTGAAAGGAAAAAAACAAGTATCTAATCACCTAGACAAACACTCCAGTCATCGTTCTTTTTTCCCAAAAATTACGGCTTTAGGTATATTTTTGGTACAAAATAATACTTCCTCTTGATGTATTTATGTGCTAAACAGCTTATTTGCATTTGTGTATCAATGTAATGTAGCTCTATCCAAGCAAACAATACTAATAAATAAGCTAGAAATAATGTGCTGGGATATGTTGATAATGCATGCCATCATTATTTTCGGGGCTACATATAAATATGTTGAAGATTCGGGATAGTGGGTGGGTGTGTGTAGTGTATATAGAAATAATTGATCAGCCACGACTAGCCGGCCTAAAAAAAAAAAAAAAAAAATAATACACTGATATAATAAAATATATAACAAAGATAAAAAAATAGTGTCTCGAAATCTTCCAGGACAGTAGACTAGACAATTAAGGTCTACGATATAGGTAAGATTGAGTGTCATGGTTTTTTTGCCTATATGGTTCGATAGAATTGCATCCAACTGGATATAAAAAACATTATAGCATTCAAATTAATCACTCGAACCTAGGATATTATCAATGAAGCTGACCAAAACTGGCCTTCCCCTCTCGGGATTCGAGAATAGGTCTTATCATTATTATTATTATTTTGTAAAAAAGAACTAGAGTTGGTATATAAACCATATATAAGGGACCAACCATGTTGCCCACTAAAAAAATATAGCAATTAGAAGTGTTCTACTAAACGTCAAAGTTATCATTGCAAAAATGGCATCTCAAGACGCCTCCTGAAGGCCTGGCAGGTCTTTGTAATGTACTCCTTGGACATGGAGGTCCAGTGCTCATTAACGGAGGCTTACATGGCCTCAACATTTGCGTGCAGAGTGTACATGCCTTGGACTGAACGTGCAGCCAGAAGTTGTAATCCAGCGGGTTGGCGTCTGGGCTGTAGGACGGCCACATGTTTAGGCCAGAACTCCACATGCTTCTTCAGCCAATTCTGGGTAGTTAAGGCAGTGTGTGCGGGTGCCCCATCCTGCTGGAAGACCACATTGCCATCAGGGAAATTCTCCCTCACCCATGGAATAAATTTTGTCTTCAGCACCTTCATGTAGTCAGCTGCCTTCAGCCTGAATCCTGTCGGGAACCAAATGAGTGGTGCAGCGATGCCATTGGAGGCCACAAATCCCAAGGACATTGCACTTGCTGGGTGCTTTGTGGTGGTCAGGGTCCGAGCAGACTTATCAATTTCCCCAAAGCTGAGATAGCGGTCATTTCGGCGGTTCCTTACTCGATCAACAGTCCAAGTCTTTTCATCGGAGAAGATGATGACGCGACCAGCTGTTGCACTCTTCAGGTTGTTGAGGAGAGCTTGACAACGTTGGAGATGGACAGCTTTTATTCTCTCAGTGAGAAGTGGCCTCTCCACCCTCAACAAACTCTTCCCCCCAAGCATTTTGACTGACCTCTCAATTGTTGTGTGCGAGATCCCTATGTCCTTTACAAGAGCCCGCATTGATTTCAGTGGTTTCTCCTCCAATACCTTCTTGATGACCTGTAGATCCACTTTGGCCTGTATTACCACTTCCACATTTCCTCTCGATGTTGTCCTCCTTGCCAATGCAGTACACGGACATTATGGCTACGCCCAACAGCCTCGAAATCTCTGTGAGTGTCTTACCAGCATCAAGAAGCGCTCGGACTTTTACACGGGTGTCTCGTTCTGAAGCTATTTTCTCGTGAACTGATTGAGTGATCAACTTGAAACTTTCTCCAGGCCCGCTTTTTTGTTGTTGCTTTTTGCTAATACTTTGGATTATTTAAAAATCTGTCTTCAAAACCTCTTAATTTAGAGATTAAAGAGTGTAACAATTTATGCGTTCCACCCGGTATATATATATATATAGTTTATTCTTACATACATATTTCCATTATCAACTATGGAATAATAAAGGATATAGTTTTTCCCTAATTAGGGAAAGGATAACAATTCATTCAACAAATCACAGGTAAAAGCGTTTCTATCCTGTCTGATGTACATGAGTGTCAAAAGTAAATATTACTTTTTGATTAGCTCGTGTGTCCTAAGAAAATGTGGCAAGTCTGAGGACGTGTCTAGTTTCAGGCACAATAAGATGATTTCAGTTAATGATACATTTTAAAGCTTCATGTTTTTTTTGTTTTTTTTAAATCTCCTTTATTATTTAGAATGGTATATAAAAAGTTATATAAAGAAAATAAACATTATAGTTTATAATAAAATATCTAAATAAAAGGCGTTACAATAAAAACATCACAAGAGCTAATTAATTAAAATGTTCATTATTCTTTTCAAAATTTAAAATATCTCTTCGACTTTGGAGGGTAAAACTTGATGATGTTTCCAGCACTTATCCATGAATCATCGGAGTCGGATGGAATCTTGAGGCTGAAGGCGGTATATCGGGCAGCAGCAGAAATCATCGCGGAACGAAGGATTTTGGGGTTTAAGATTTCCCTTTTTGATAAACAACTCGAAATGTAGGCTTTGCAATTTAACAAAGAAAACTCGATTGCCTTACTTTTGGGAGAGCAGAATCTATTGTTTTTTGAAAGCCCAAATAAAACTGTTGCTTTTAGATACTTATTGGCGACGTTCTCCAAACCTTCAAATTGATGGACAGGAACTTTTTTAAGGTAGCAACAAATGGACAGTCGACAAAAGCATGCTCTACGTCATTGTAAAGTTTACCGCAATTTAGACAATGCGAATCGAAGGATATGCAGTCGGCCGATATGTGCAATTGAGCCGTGAATTTCTTGTCATCGTATATTCTTGTTATAGATGCAAATATCCTTAATCTCCAATTTTCCGGGAGAGACAATCTTTTTAAATGGGCGTTGGCTACAACCTCGGCTTCCTCACGAAAACTTACTGATGACATTTTGAGGTGCCATGGACAAGGAGGTTTATGGAGACGAGCAGTTCTTGTTAACGAAAAGTGAAAACGGCCATCCCTAAATACAGAATTAGGTGTCGTATTATAAACTGTTAAAATTTTGTTCCTAATTGCATTTTCCTCCAATTCAGGCGGATTGCCTAAATTTTGGAAAAATAATTTTTTCTTGGAGTGTTGACGGATAATATCCACCGTGGACTCACTTTGAAAATTTGGGGTACATTTCCAAATAATTCGTTGTGCTCCAGCCCAAGTCTCTGATAACGCTACAGTATATATATTTGTTAGATCTGTTCCAAATAGGAGACGGAAATACAGATCGGTATGAGTTATAGTTCTCCTCCATTCCATATCTGGATGTCTGGAGATGTTTATAAAAACTTTAATATATATTCGTGGAATTATTTGGTATAAGAGAGCAAGACCTCCACCAATTTGTTTTTTAGGTCTCTTCAAAGTTGGAAGGTAGCGCTTATGAAAGAGTTTAAGGAGCCAAGCATCCTCCTCAAGCATAGCTCTTTCTGCTATAATAGGAGAAACGGAAGCTTTGTATAGAACAATAGGAATGATCTGCGAATTGTATAGATCAATTCTCGTTTGAAGGTTATACTGCCTCCAGCTTGATAACCTATTGTTGATTAGCCCAGTCATTTGATTCCAATTATTTCTGTGAATGCCTTCAGATCCCCAGTCGACTCCTAATATTGAAACTCTATTTTTTATAGAGCAGCCACCAACTATTTTACCCTCCACAGGACTCCACAAACCTATTGGTAAAATGAAAGTTTTGGAACGATTTATTTCCAAGCCAGACCTTACTTTGAACTTGTTTTTTTTTGTCTGTTGTTGTCGTAGCATTTTTAGGGTTGTAAGCTCAAGAAGTTTGAATCCAACAAATGAAATCAGATTGACCTGTCATCACAAAAGAATACTTTTCTGCTATGAAACTAATATTTTGGAACTGTAAGTAAGAACATTTCACGATTTGTAAGATATCTTGGCCAGCATTTTTAGATTTCTAAATTTAATTTCAATCAAAAGTATGTTGAACCTCTGCAAATGCATAAATAATATATATTTACTTCTGTCTATCAGACAAATTTGTGTAAAAATAGCATTTTACGACACGTAAAATCTCTCTCTTGGCTTAACAGAGACGTATCCACGTAATTTGATAATGACTATTCAAATATGCATAGAGAATTCCATACAATGCATGAAAGTATTTAAATATTCAAAAATCAAATTTATTCATTCAAAGGTGTGTTCCTCTCAGACGAGACACTCAGTTTTAGGGCGTGATAATAGTGGGTATGTTGACATTGTATAGTATATTTTGACTTCAATCCATGGATCGTAATGTACGATCTCCAATACTATTTAAAAAAACCTTTTTATGTGCCTTTAAAAAAATGTATTAGGTTATAGGGAAAACATTTAGCTCAATGAACACGTTGTTCGACTCTTCAAGTTGAGGTCACAGATTTGACTACCGAGAGGGATATTCATTATTGGATAAATCAATTGTAAGACCAAGTGAGATGGACTAATTTTTATGTTATAATCCTTATTACACAAGGATATAGTGTTTCTATGAAATCGAACAGGCAAAAATCTATTAAATATATTAAAATTAGGGATGTTTATTTCTTTTTTCATAGATAATTCTGTCCAACAACAATTTTCTTAGATCAACCAAAGTTTTTTGACATTGATGGACACTTTTTTTAAAGTGATTTCAATGAAAAATTATTCTTGGATGAAAGAAGTGTGACAGGATTTTAATACTATGTTTTCCATACAAAATCCAAGTTTAAGAGGATAAGGTGCGCATACATTTTGGGAGATACCTGAAGATTTGTCTAACAACTCCATCGAGTCCTATAGATTTTTAGCTTGCTTGCTATGTGTTCGTTTATATTTTGTGTAGTGTAGGGATGTGAGGGTTAGCTTTTCGACATCTTGGAAAATTATTCCGTTGTCTTCCAAGTATTTTGCCAATTTTTATGAAAATATCTAAGAATTTGGGATTTATGGTCTAAAATGATTTCTCTGGACTCCAACAGAAGTAGAAGCACATTTAAAGAGAGATCCCATCCTTCTGAATATGGCATCGTTTCTTACCCTTTTGTTCCATCTCTTCTTCTGCGTACTCTAAAAATTGTTGAAAGTATCAGAAACGAAAGATCTTTGAAAAATCGCCCCTGTATTTAAAATGTCATATAAATTATCACTAAAAATTCTTGCTTCTCTTCTTTTAGTTTTGAAAACATAGTTGTCAGAATTTTGATGTAATAATAAAAGAGGTCAGAAAAACATTTAATGGTTTCACCGGCTTATAAAATAACTTTAATCGATATCTAAGAACACTTAAAAATTATTCCTGTTCAAGAATCCATTTTGCTATTTTGAACTAATGACGGGTAGATGAGGAACCAAGTTCAACTTGAATTACTTCATGATCAGAGAAGGGCTCTGTAAGATAAAATGTTTTTTTTTCATGTTCCTAAAAATGCACGGTGATGTCATAGCTAAGTCAATTCTTGAAAATGATTTTCACTCCCATAATTTAAGTATTCTGTTACTCATTTATAAATATTATTTTGAGATTAATTTAAGTTTCCATTTTTCATAAATGTTTTATTGATTCGCTTATCAGTTTGTTAATTATTAGAAGCGGATTATATAAAAGAGGGGGGAGGGCATTGACCTCTTGTGGAGGAGCCTTGAAATGTTATCGATTATAAACATATATATCTCTTATAACTACTTTACCATGGCTAAGTGTGCTTCATGAAAAAATACAGCTTCCTTGTGTACCTTTAACCGTATTTTTAATCAAGTAATATTGATCTTTTAACACCCTTCGAATTATTGCTAACCAATTATAACATTCATTTCAATTATATTATCTATATATGACACCTTTAAACAAGTCCTTAGTACTTAGCTGTTTTTCTTTGTATGAAATAAGTTTACAAATAGTGATAAATATATTATTAAAGTCACAATCTTTGCAAGGAAATAGGTTTGTAATACAGGGCATCAATAGGCTGAAGAAAAGCATTCATTTGAGGCTGTTCAAAGCTCCCCAGAATTGATAGCCAAGTTAATTTCGGGAACTCTCCATCTGAGACAAACGTTTTAAGGATTAAATCACATGAATAAGCTATATTATTATTCCATGAATGTGTTTTGTATATATTTAAGTCTATGGTGGCCCGTGGAGTTCGGTACTATTAAAATACTTATTAATAGAATTCGTGGACTTTTTTATAGTAAATTACAATTCTATATATTGTTATTATAGAAAGTTAGTTAATATTTTGTTTATCCGCAGCAAGGCCTTTATTAGTCACATAAAAAAACATATTAAAGCAACTAAAAGAGTGATAAAATTTTAAGTTTTACAACAACAATAAACATTATAGTTTATAATACATTTTCTACTAAAAGGCCAAAATATCTTTAACAAATACATGCAAATCTAAATACAAACACAATATCTAAAAAACCAAGAATAAAATTACGCGAAAAAAATATTATCAAAAAGCTCAAATTATTTTTCTTTTTTCCTTGCGGTTTTTATTGTCCTTGGAGTAGATTTTTTTTGTATAATCGAAGCACCTTTTTCAAAGTATGGAGATGTCGTGCAGATTGAGAAGGGTAGAACTTAGTAACTTCAAAAGCATAATTCCATGAACTGTCCTGGTTTTGGGGATTCGTAAGCGAAGAGTACAATACCTCGCAGCAGCGCGAAAATAAAAATTGCCCTCAGATGGTCAACATTTACTGGCTTGTAGCTTGTCAAATGTTTGGCAATATAAGCCTTACAGTTAGAAATTGAAGCATTTATAGCTTTGCCTTCGACTGAGATAGGCTTAGTGTATGGTTGCAAACCAAAAAGTAAAAATCCATTAAGGAAGCTGGGCCTAAAATTTTGATAAAATCCTGATTCAATATGATAAAAGATTTTAATAAGCTAAAACTGGACAGTCACTAAAAGCGTGAACACTGTCATTATAAGTTTTCCTGCAGTCCTTGCAGGGGCGAAAAAATCGAAGCAGCCCAGCAGAGATCTGGAACTGAGAAGTGAATGTTCTACTGTCAATTAAACCCACCAGAGATCGCATAATCACTTTATCCCATGAGGAAAGAAGAAGAAGGACTTTTTTAAAGTTATTTAGGATCGCCCGAGCATCAAGCATTCATCTGTTTTGGTTACTAATTTGAAACACCAAGGAGTTAAAGGAAGATGATGGGCAGCAGATCTATTCAAAGGAAAAACAAACTTTCCAGTATGGAAGATGGAGTCTCTCTTCAGGTCATGCATGCACTTTCACTAATGCAGTCTTTCAAGTCTATCCGGACATGGTAGGTTTGTAAAAAAGGGCGCCTTTTGGAAGTTTTGACGAATAATGTCGATGATCCCGCTCGAATCAAAACAAGGTGTTAAAGACCAGACAATTCTCTGAGCTGCCCCCCATTCCTTTGATACTCGGTCTACTGAGTCATTTGATAGAGTAGTGCCGAACATTAGGTGTTTAAAAATACTGGACTGACATATAAAATTTCTCCACTCTACATTGGGTTTGTACAAAATGTCCTTAAAAACTTTTATATATTTTTTCGGTAAAATAACTTTTAGAAAGATAACCCTCCGCCCAACTGAGCGCGAGGCCGCTTCAGCGCCGGAAGATAGCTCTGACTGAATAATAGCCTTAGCCAATTTGTTCCTCTTTATCGCTTTTTCAGCTACTGAAGGTATTGCAGTTGCCACGTATAAAATTTGAGGAATTAGCTGGGTGTTGTATAGGAGTATCCTTTTTTGTAAATTGAGATTTCTCCAGGATTTGCACCATTTTCTAACTTTCGAGAACCGCTGTTCATAATTAGAGACAGATGGCCCATCCCTCTGCCAATCAATGCCCAATATATTGACTTGTCAACCACACAACACCCACAGATTTGAGTACATTTCATTGGGGACCAAAGACCTATTGGCAAGTCTTCTCTTCATTGATTTCCAATCCAGATGCTTTAGAGAATTTTCCAAAATAAGAGAGCAATATCTCAATCCTTTTATAGTTGGGCGTTTGAATTGCCTTCCACCATGAGAGTCACATCATCTGCATAAAAATCCACCAAATGTTTTTTCCCTCCAAAACTAATGCCAAAGCCCCATACTTCCGAATGAGGGATCTGCAAAACTGTTCCATGGCTGCAGCGAAAAGAAGGGGAGAAGCCGGACACCCTTGTCTACAACTTCTACCCAAAACAATAGCATCACTATGAACTCCATCGATGCAAAGAGTTGAAGAACCATTGAACAACAGAGCTCTCACAGGATTAAAAAACGTCTGGGAAGATACTTTCTAACAGCTCGTAAAATAAAATTGTGATAAATAGAATCGAAAGCCTTTGTAAAATCTACTGCTATAATTGCTCCATAAGTTTTCCTATCCCTAGTCAAATCTATGGCAGCTTGGATATTCTTGAAATATCTGAAATATGTCTATTTCGTAAAAAACCCTTTTGTTCATTTTTTAGCTTTCTGTTTAAAATTGGCTCAATGTGCTTAGCCAGGACTCCTGCTAATATACGATAAGTCTCGTTTAAAATTGTCAAAGGTCTCCAATGATTTGTTCGAGAACCATCACCCTTTTTGGAATTAAGACGATCCTACCACGAGTAACCGCAGAAGGAAGTCTACCCTTAGTCTCCATTTCTTCTCCAAGTTTGCTAAGATAAGGGACAATGTCTTCTGAACATAAGGTAAAAATCTTCCCCTTTATATTGTCTGGACCAAAAGCTTTATTGTCCTTAAATTCTTTTTTATATAATCTAAAATGGTATCATGACTAACAAAGAACCAGAAATGATCTTCTTATGCTTAGGGAAACAGCTCCTCGAATATTCAAAAACTTTACGAAATTTTTCACAGAACACTCCAAGAATTGAATGAGAATCTGTCAGTATTTTATCATTGACAACTAATTTGTTGATCCTCTTAGCTGAGTCCTCTTTTTTAAGCCATAAAAACTGTAGACGTGAATGTGAATTTTGTTCAGCTTCTACTTTTAACCTCATTTCCTCTTCTGCAACTTCAGCAATTGCCAAATTGTTAGAGACGTCCGTTACTAAATGACGAGAAAATAACGTTCCTTTTTTAATCACAGACTCAATGTCATCCTGAATTTGCATCATAATCTTTTTTTTGCTCTTCATGAAGCTTATAGTGGTATCTCGGACGATTCTACAAAAAATTCTATAAAGCCGACTACAGGAAAGAGAATAATCAAAATACATTTGCAGTCTTGCTTTCAGTTTTATTTTATATTCGTCTAACTCAATAACCCAGGATGGAATTCTAAAACTTTCTTTGCAGTAGCAGTAAAAAATTCTAGATTGAGCATCCTATGATCAGGAAAAGGTACAAACGAATAAGTGGCTCTTTTTGTGCAAGAAGACAACTGAGGAGTCATCAGAGCATGATCGATTCTTGACTGTTTATCTCTCATCCTCTCAAGAGTATTCCTGATCAGACCCTAGCTTTTTAACGACATCTACCAATCCTAGTTGGCGTATTAGTTTGTAAGACTGAAATAAATTGGGTAGGATTCTTTTTTAGCATTCAGACTAACATTTAGATCCCCTAATAACAAAATTGGTCTTGGATCTAATTTTATGTTGTTAATTATGGATTGGTAGAATGCTGAGGACTTAACATTCGGTCCATATGCGTTTATCAAATTAACTTCTGTTTGCCTTGTAGTGACTCTAATCAAATGCCATTCACTTTTAGAAGAATATTCTTTGATGCATTCTGATGCTCCATAGGACTTTAATATGAATGTGAGTATACCCCGACGATTACCAAATCCAGTAAAATAAAGGAATACCCGGGAGGGACACAATAACTACAAGACCGAATACAGGATGACGAGATTAAAGATCGTACATCTTGTAAGCAGATGATATCAGGATTAAACTTTAAGACTTTTTTCATCATGGCATGCCTAGATTTACGCTCTCTTCCACCTCTGGAGTTGAGAGAAACTACCCTTTTCATACCCATATTTCTCTTCATATCCTCCGACACCCCTTCCTCAACACAGAGGTCAGTAGACGTCAAAGAGATCATATTATCACCTCTAATCATTGGAAAGAAGAAGAAGAAACAAAAACGAAAACACACGAACAAACTAATCATCATTTCTGTAGACTTTTGAGGGAGTCCTTTTATCGGGCGATAGTTCCAAATCTACGGCTGTTCTCTTCGGGATTGACCCAGATCTAGTCCGATGAGGTAGAACGACATCCTCCAATGTATGAGTCTTAGCTAATCTTTTGAGTTTTTTGTTATTTTCAGCAGTAACCTCTTTCACACCCGGCAATGTGTTTTTGTGAGCATTTTTTTCATTTCAATAATGGTTGGATCTGAAAAATATCGTTTGATCCTGAAGGTTACCAATTTCTGATTCTCCAACTGTCGTCATTGGAATAGTTACATGTTCCGTAGCTAGAACTTCAGTTTCATCTTGAGGAGAACCTAGGTGTGGCTCATGACATGCCGTATTTTGGATGCTTTTACCTACATCAGGACCAACATTACTTCCTGAGCTAGGAGAGGGCGAATCACAATTTCTAGCACAACTAGATCAGGTATAGTATTAACATTTTCTGTTGAAGGCGAATTGGGTTCATTACTTTTTATAGTGTCCAGATATTCCCGCCACTTCATGGACTTATTCGAACATTCCTTAGCAAAATGTCCAAAGTGAAAACATCGCGCCAGAACTTGTTTTGTCCCATGTAGGAGACCCTCGTTCTTAGACCCTTAATAGGAATGAAACCAGGTAGGTATCACACTTGGGAGAGTAACATTAACTGTGTAGTTCCCGTTCATTAAACCTTTAAGCCTGCCTTCTTTGAAGGTACATTCTTTAACAGGACCAGTCACTTCTCCATATTCCTTCAGAGCTCTATTGATATCGTCATCTGTGATGTCCTCGTGTGGAGAATGCACAGTAATTTTTTTCTCAAAAATAATAGGATTACCATCCTTATCTTTTCTTTGGGCCTTGAGTCCCCTGACTGAACCCATAATTCCCTTCATATTCCCATTGGAACTCCTAATAAACAAAATCATCTTCAAACATGTGCAAAGGTAACCCCAATGTCAATTTCTTTCTTCAATTCTATAAGGATCATGTTTTTATATCCGGGACAAATGCGGATTCTCTGAATATCTCCCTGTTCAATCTTAAGTATCCTAAAAATAGTGTCCTCTACCTATAATAGAGGGTTTATTGGGATATTGATTACCCTCTGGTGAGTTTAAATCTATTTTATACATTGTTTCACTGCTCTTGTTTCCAAATTTTTCTTCAATGCTTTTAAATAATTACAAGAAAAATAACCCACACCCTCAGAGTTATTCATATTGTCATCATCGAACGTTTTTCTTTTTTTGTGCTCTTCTTCTCTTACACTTCTCCCCTCACCTTTTTTTCCTGAAGTCAAGCTTCCCTCCTCGTTAGCTTTGCCACCGGCCGGCCGGCTACTCACTCCATCAAGTTCTTGACCCTGTTGATCAGGAGGTCTGTCATGCGTGGATCAAGACTAAGCATTTTCTTTCAATAAAGAAAGAAGAAGGAGTCAGGGAAAACACCAAACAGAGAAGACACGTCACTCCGTCCCAATGCAAAGAGATGACGTAGAAAGTCCTGCTCCTCGAAGATTTGCGAATTAAAGCCCTTATATCCATACTATAGGGCAAAAAAACAATTCAATCGAAGACACAAAGCACTCTTTCTGTACGACCTTGCGAGCAAAACACTGCAGCGACAAACTCCTATACTAATACGGTAGTAACAATTAAGACAGAGCAATGACAACACGTCT
>CP045899.1:2541431-2552699 GCA_013387185.1 Caligus rogercresseyi
TATAAATTAGCCTAAAATACTTCAAAAGAACTCTGTCAGGTACGCTAAGAAGGCATTTTGACAAAATTTAGAACGCTTAATATCAGATATTAGGAACGTACGTGTTGGTTAGTCAACAGAAGGTTGACCTGACGTTATTGTCAGATTTACAAACATGAATCCAACAATAACAGTACTGTAAATCTGAGCGATGACTTCAGAGCATGTGCCTGCAGCATAACTTATTACCAAAGACTTACAAACTTTTAGTTAAGGGTGACGTTATTTTTTTAAGGTCGGAAACTTTTCACATCACTTCCCCTTATCACCTGTAAGGAATGTCGAATCCTACTAAAAAGTAGCCTTTTAACGGTTAATGAGGATGACGCGTAGATATGTATATACCTATATTATCTCAGTCATTTGTATTGTAAAGAATTGTTTCTTTATAAATACTTGAGCAATGACTCAGGGGACCTCTATTAGAATCCCTAATGAGAAGAATGATATGGATTTTTTAAAGAGGTTGGTATTCGAATACTTTATTTATAAAGGTAAATACAGATTTCATGACATACTATCAACTAGGTTTTGGAATTGGACGAAAGGACACATAATAGAATGATAGATAATAGATAGATAGATAGATATAGATATTTGGACAAAAATCATTAAAATCTTATTACTTTACAAAAAACATACTTCCCCTTCATTATTTTCTGGATCAAGACATTTAAAATCGTTTCTTTACGATTTTCCATTCCTAATCTAGAAACAAACTTATAAAAAATATTTTATTTGAATTGTCTTCAGTTTTACTAATAAATGCTCGATAATAAAATTATTTGCTAGCTTAACGATGTAAACAAATCATCAAACTTTGTTTTCCCAGAAGGCTCACAAATTAAATTGTTGCTTCCTTTGTGTATTTTAATTTGATTGAAGGATTTTCTTTAAATCACAAAAGAGGGGGAAAAAATATCGTATTATAAATTCTAAATACCAGGAAGCGACCCGGGACGCCTTTTTGCCGGGACCCAGGCCGGACCGGGACTTAATTTTTCAAGCCGGGCCGGGCCAAAACCGGACCGGGACTTAATATAAATTTTCGTTCATTCGACATTCTGAAAGTGGCGACGTTTTTTAAAAATAATTTCCCCAAAAAAAGAGATGACCTTTTCTAGAAAAGAATCCCCCAAAAAAGTGACGCATTTTCTTTTAGAATAGAGTATTTCGAAATATTCCTTCTCAATTTTTTTTTAATGACAAACGAAGTATTGAAAAAAATATGATTGGACATCATATTTTTTGTATAAAAACCGGGACACCGGGCCGGGACATCAATATTTTTTAAATATTTCATTGTCGTAAAAAAATGCATTTTATAATTAATCTACATTTGCATTAAATATTTGAACACTTGGTTAGAAAATTTATGTGATTCACTACTTTGTTCATTATTCGGTTAAAAATATACATAAATGAACTTGAAAGAAGGGAAATGTAAAAAAATTATATATAAACTTGGCTTCATAAAAATATCATTTTTTCAACCAATAAAAACCGATTGTTTATATATAAGAAATAAGTAATCGAAATGACTCATTTTTGCTGATCCTTTCCCTTATTAAAGTATTGTTCTATACTTGTATTACCACCTTAAGCACGAACTTCATATTCTAAAATATGAGACGTCCTTCAAGTTTATATTTGCCAAGTTGTATATTGAAGTTTCCCTCACAAAATTTGCTGTTATTTAATATTGGACAATAAACGCTTCCTCGTTCATGTACTGCTCATATTAACCGCTAGCTCAAAAATGAAAAACAAGTTGTCCCCCGGATTTCCCCTCTTTGCAAATAAGAAAATCGTGGCCGTATGTAATTTTTTCAAATTAATTACATTTATCACATACTTTTCTTCTTTATTTCTTTTCTGGTCAACTAATTTAATTTAAATATTACAAATACAAAGACGCGCACAGCAAAACAAAAACAATATAAATAGACCTTATTTACTCGTGACATTAATCCTTTAAAACTTACAAGTAAAGCTCAACTATTAGTAAAATGTCATGAATATCGTTGCATGATGAGCATATAATACATTTTTTTTTTGATACAATAGTATTTTTTAGATTTTGAGCTCAACATAAAAGGGTACACTTTAATATTTGATAGCCGAATAAAAAAATTTATAAACCGTTAAAAAAAAAAGTACAAATCACAAATACTTTTTTATTATGAACGATTGCCTAAGAATTAGAATACAATAGTTTATATAAATGTTTTAAAATACCCTCCATTGTGTTTCATCAACTAACAAAAATAGTATATTATTATTTTTACTACAAAAATATATAATTTGAAAAAACCTGATATAATTAAGTAGTACAAAGAGTCCCTTAGTGATTTCTGAAGTCTATTCCCAAAATCATTTTAATATATCTGTAACATCTTGAGGTTTTTGGTCACTAATTCCTATCAAGAGGTTTTTCATTAATATTTTAGAATAGCCTGAAGCATATTGAAGGTGGGAGTGATAATAATAGATTCTCATCGCATAAGATTATCGTTTTGGGCAGTTTAATAACTTCCATGAGTGGTTATGATGAAGCTTTTTTTAGAAGTGACATAAATTATCAACTGTTGGTTCCCGGATATTTTTAAAATCATTTTCGAGATACAACTTTAAAGTTCATTGATATTTTTCAGCCAAACATGACTCTTACATATGGGGGGGTGTGTGGTAGTATGATGAAATGAATGAATATTTACCAATTGCAGCGCACTCATTTACAGCAATATCTATAATATTTGTGGATACAATTAGATTGGTTTGTTGTTTTTATATAAAAATATTTTGTTCATTCTTATTAATATTGTACATTGCCTAAAGAAAATCGCTATTTATACTTTACAATATTATTTAATTTTTATGTATAATTTTTTTTAAATGAGTAAATAACCTACCATGTAGCAGGTAAAATATTATTACTTATTTTATTTACGTCTAAAATAATAAAAAGCCGGAATCCAACTAATAGACAAGATCATAATAGATTAATGTGGATACTTTAATCCATTATCACAAAGATATTGAAACATCGAAACACAGAATGCAAAAAGATCAATCGAGAAAAGTTAGCAGAAGATACACTGCCAAAAGTTTCATAAGGTGTATAACAAAATACAGTATTTTATTGCACATGGATGAAAAAGAACATACAGAAACAAGCGGCCGATATTTTATTTATTACCAATCAACGAGGCTCTAGCCTCTTTATCATAGGCTAAATGGATAATAATTGATACGAATTGAGTGAATAGGATTATACCAAAACTATAAATATTAATAAGAATACGCTTACAAAATTTTCATCGCCGATTGATTTAATTTCTTCAAGTTATGCTGAAGATATAGGTGATTCGTCGGATATATCAAAACAAAATGAGGTTGTTAGAATCATCAAAATTCACTGGAGATCTTTTGCTGGATATGAATGGTATAGATCTGGAGGCTACAAATATTGCAACAGAGCTGCTCGACTCCATGAAAAGTTCGTGCAATATTAGCTCAGGAATTCTCAGGAAGGCAAACCCTTGTGGAACGACGACCTTAGGCAGCAACGACGTAAAGTCAAATACCTTCAACGCAAGGGACGGTCTGACGAATTCAGAGCTGAAAAGCAGATCTATAAAACTATGATCATTAAAGCGAAACGAGAAGCCTTCAAAGAGTGGGTATCTACTTTGGAGGGACCCAAGGATATTTCAAGACTAATGAAGTCAAGAGCAAATCACTCAAACGCCCGTGTTGGCATAATGGGTGACCTCAGAAATGAAAAGGAGAGCTTGAAACTTCTTCTTGAAGAGCACTTTCCTAACTCAGTAGACAGTGCTGATGGCATCACTTCAGGGTGTCCAAATTCCCAAAGTCAGGAGCCTCATGAAGACTACTTTGACGTCACACTCGTCAAAAATGCTATAGAGAGCCTCAAGTCAAATAAAAAACCTGGTCCAGATCAAATTCCTGTCCAGGCATACAAGCACCTACCTGACCATTTTCTGGAACGCTTGACACGACTTTATAATGCAGTTCTTCGCACAAGTTACACTCCGAAGATCTGGCGAGATTCAAAAGTAATTTTTATACCCAAACAGGGTAAAAAGGATTACAGTGATCCGAGAGCTTTCAGACCTATTACTCTCACTAATGTTGCCTTGAAAATACTAGAGCGGATGGTCCAATGGAAAATATACCAGAAGTGTGACTTGAATCTTCAAAATCAACATGCCTTTATCAAAGGTAAATCCACTGACACAGCTGTCAGTGAGTTTCTAAATTTCTGTGAAGGCAGTTATCATAGGAAGGAAGAAGCCCTTGTGGTTTTCCTAGATATAAAAGGAGCTTTTGATAGGGTTGACTTTGACCATATCATTGAGTCCATGAACAAACACAACATAGATAAAACAATTGTAAGCTGGTATAACTATCTATTAAAAAATAGGTTCGTATATGCCAGTCTTGGCGTTGAACAAGCATCTGTAATACCAACGAGAGGCTGCCCCCAGGGAGGGATCCTTTCTCCAATGGCTTGGAACCTTGCCTTTCAGGAAGCAGTGGACCTAATCGAGAAACCAGTCTTCAAAATAGCCTATGCAGATGACCTGACTCTTTGTGTTCGGGGTATTGACCGCCCTACCCTGGTCAGTTTGATGCAAGATGTCTTAAATAAACTCCTGGTGTGGGCTAAATTTAGAAATACCACTTTCAGCAATGCCAAAACCAAAACTATGATCTTCTCAAAACGCAAAAAGAACCTTGACGCTTCGCTATTTATGGATGGGATCGAGATCGAACGAGTAAAAACGTTTAAATATCTCGGTCTAATCATAGATGATAATCTTCGTTGGAATGATCACATTAAGTACATCACCTCTAAAGCAAAAAGAGTCCTATTTGCCCTCAAAACTTTTGTGGGGCTCGATTGGGGTCTTAGCCCTCCAAAGTCAAAATGGATTTACGAAACCTATGTAAGGTCAGTTTTGAGCTACGGAGCAATAGCTTTCGCGGCTAAAATTCAAGTCAATAACCCCATGAAAAGTTGTCTAAAGAAGGTACAAAGACTTGGCCTTATATCGATTACCGGAGCCATGAGATCAACCCCAACTGCAACCATGGAGGTGCTGTGTGGTTTAGTTCCATTGCATCTATATATAATGGAGCGAGCTTGTCTAGCAAGATTTCAAACAAGGAGTGTGAACTCTCCTGTTTGGTCTGGTATTTCGAGCAAAGGACATCTCCGGTATATAGATAAGTTCTTGGAAAAATACAACATTCCAACTCCCAGTCCTAGTATAACAGTGTGGTCTGGGGAAAAAGGATACAGTGTTACAAGAAAGTGGTGCGTTGATGATTTCGATATCATTGGATATACTGATGGCTCAAAAATATGTGGCCACACAGGAGCAGGTTGGATCATCGCGCGGGGTGATGTGGTACTAGAAGAGCGAATATTGAAGCTAGACGACACTAATACTGTGTTTCAGGCAGAGGTCGAGGCCATGAGGAGTCTTGTGAGTGGCCTAGGAATGAGCAAAATGGAGGGCAAAAAGCTCTTAATTTTGTCCGACAGTCTTTCTACCATTAAGAGCTTGGACGTTAGGCCGGGTAAAACGATTAGTGCGGACGTAAATAACTGCAGGAAAGCCCTCGAATCTTCCAGATGTGACATCACAGTGGGATGGGTAAGGGGTCACAACGACACTACGGGCAACGAATATGCCGACTTCCTCGCAAAAGAAGGCGCGCAATCAGGCGGCCAAGTGGTTGTGCCTATATCCGTCAACCAGACAAAGAACTCCCTAAAGAACACGTCCTTGTCAATGTGGAAAGCCCAATGGCTGGCCATGGATTCCTGTAGACAATCGAAGCATTTCGTCCCCGAGCCGTATATTGGAAGGAAGATTTTTCATTTTAAGAGGAAAAATGTCTCGAAGATCGTTGCTATGGTTACCGGACATATTGGCCTAAACGCACACCTCTACAAGATGGGAAAGTCTTCTACCCCGGTTTGCCGACTGTGTGAGGAAGAGGATGAAACCCCTATCCACCTAATCTGCGCGTGTCCCCGAACGAGGATGGAGATGGACGAACTGGCCGAGGAGATGCGAAGAAGGAAAAAGCCCATGGAGGAGTATCTTCTAAGAGCCTTTTTGCTTTTGTGTCAATATAATTTATTTCGAAATAAAGGTTAGCTCCTAGACAGTTTATTACCGGCTGATACCGGATTGAGTTCCGGTGTGGTGGGGCTCTAGGAGCTAAACAAACAACCAAATCAAAAACAGAATAGCAATCACTTCTAAACTAAGAATTTAAAATTCGGAGCTCAAATAGTGAATACACAGTACAACATGGCAATGTTCGAACACAGTCACAAATTTAAACAACTGGAGACATATGTACCATCTTTTAGGAGTTCTCTATGTAAAAAAAATTCAACCGGAGAATCCAAAGCCAAACAATCATTAGTTGAATAATTGGCAATATAGAAAAATGCAGACCTGTATTTTGCACAACAGTCTTAAATACTAGGATGTGAAGCGGGTATATGGTAGACTAAACATATACCTCGAGCGACCCTTGCTACTTCTGCTTGTAGACATCATGTATATGAGTGTCATCTCATAAAATGTCAAAGTTATATGAATCATGACTGGCTCCGAAATGACCTTTTTGAAAAGAATATTCATAATTTCAAACATTAACATGAGCCCCTTTAAACTTTTTTAAATTATAGTTAAATCTTCATTACGATCAAGCAGCGGATATAAATATTAAAAGCTTAGAAAAAAGATACTGATTGAAATAAAATGAAAATAAAGAGGAGATATAGAATTGGAAACCTAGAACATTTTATATGTATCTAAATTTAAAACAACATTACTTCCCTGCACCAATACACCATGCTCGGTTTATGTCAAAGGCCGTTCATTACATTACGTTGATGATTCTCCAAAATAATTTCATTATCAATTCCAAATGTTTTTGACAAACACACCAAAGTACGTCTTACAAAAAGAGATATAAAAGCTGTTTGGGAAATGAAGCTTTATAACACAGCAACCCATCTCTTTCCCAAAAATGTTTGAAGAGTATGAGTAACCAATCTGGTATTTACAAGTAAGATTCCTTTCAGTCTTGGCGACGAAAGCTTACCGGATCAAGAAGGTTGGACATTTCAAGTCGATTCTATAAGAATAAATAACGATAGTTTTCAACCGATATAACAAACAAAAGATAATAAAGAAACATTATTATGTTAATCATTGACCAGGCTTATCGAAAAATTGGTGAACCGAAACTCTTTTCTTATTTTTATTTGCTTGTAATGGACAAGGAAAAGATAAAATGTATTATACTGCCTATTAGGGCGGGTCATACTTTTTTTTTTGTTGAAATTTTAAAGTGTGTAGTGGGATTTTGCTGTGGTTGGTAGTGGGGAATTCAAATATGATTTTTTTTTGTGACAGGATAACCCTTAGCTACATCTATTTCACTTTGAAAATTGGCAAAATGGGGATTTTTGTGCTATTTTCCACTCTGGGTCATATTTTTTTATTTCTCAAACCAAAAAATTGTAGGTGTTTATTTATTGTTTTTTAAGTAGGGAATTCAAAAATGAAAGATTTTTTAAGATAGGATTATTCTATTCTAGATCAATTTCCATTTAAAAATAGGTACATTTTCGAATTATCAGTCATTTTTCCAGATAATTCAACTTATATGGGATACTTTTTTGGGGTGTTTATTTCTGTACCTTTCTTGGG
This sequence comes from Caligus rogercresseyi, assembly GCA_013387185.1. NCBI lineage: Eukaryota > Metazoa > Arthropoda > Copepoda > Siphonostomatoida > Caligidae > Caligus > Caligus rogercresseyi. The sequence goes on from CP045899.1 coordinate 2,549,243, forward strand.
AAAGTTGCTTGGGATTATATTTGCTTCAGTTATAGATACTAGATGCAACTAGAGGTCATCTTGGTTTCAATACATTTGTCATCCTAATCCATCAGTTTTCTACCGTTTTATGGGAATTTGACTTTGTGGTACCACAGCCCTGCAATCTTCAAAGGAATAATATTCATACACATATTGACAACATAATATCACAGTATTACATTAACATATTTATTAACCTGAACCATGAACAAAACTTGCACATCATTTGAAAAAGAGTTTGAGCTCTGAAATGTCACCTTCCATTTCACCTACTTCCTATACTTAATCAGGTTGAACAAGTCCTGCTTGGAGTCATTCTTTGCCATCAGCCTCCTGCTGGCCTCCTGTGCCCTGATGGCACCATCCCTCTTTTCCTGGGAATAATACTTGGCTGAAGCCTCTGTCACCATTTTTACTACCCTTTCGATGCTTTGAGTGTGGCATGGCCAGTTGGGCACCTTCATTGGACTGTTGATAAAGCCCTTTACCTCCAAGGTGCTTAAGGAGCAGGTAAGGGGTGGCTCTAATACTCCATCTGACCAGCTGATGAGGTCATTGATGCTGGTGGCCTCTGTATTGATCTCCGGTGTCTTCCTCATTCTGACCGAGGAGTCCCCAAGTTGGCTATTTGGATCCCCCTCTCCTCTGATTGTCAGGATCTTCTCCACCCCATTGATCCTGTCCTTCTGGTCCTCAGAGCACAGCAGTGCCTGGATGAGCATCTCACTGTGAGCATACCAGGCAGATCTTCTCACAGTTGGCATTACGAGGTCAAGCACCTCCTTTTTCTGTGACTTGAGGCAGTCCAGCTGGAATAAAATGTGCCTAGGCCCTTTGATCCAGCAATGCTTGACCTTGGCATTGAACCAGCAGGGATAGTACACACCGATGATGAATTCCACTATGAGCTGCAGATTTTTCAGGTTCTTTCCTCTAAGTCCATGCTTTGACACCCACAGTCTGAGAAATCTGTTAGCTGTGGTGAGCCAGCGGCTGTGATTCACTGGGCCAATCTCCAACAGAGCCAGTTTTGCAGGGAGTACTCCTTCCCTGACCGCACAGACTATTTTGTAGCCATAGTGTTGGTCTGTTGAGAGATCCTGGATGACCTCATCAGGCAGTTTGATAAGTGGAGGGCCAACACAGATGCAGTTGAAGTTTGGATTGATATCCAAGTCTGTAACTGAATCAAGCATCTTTCCGATCGGCCCAGACAATTTGTTGTCAGAGAGAGTCGGGCCATCAAGCTCAATGATGAGACGGCGAAGGGGAAGTTCATTGGTGTGCAAGTTGCACACCAACCAGACCAGTTTTCTCCCGAGGTGTAACTCCAGCTTTCGCATCACTCCAGCTCTGACACCAGTGTTTACATTAGTCGAGTCCCCTCCAATGGCCCACACAGTCTTGTCAAAACCCCTCTCCTTCAGCCATTCAAAGATAACCTTAGCTATCTGTTCAGCATGGGATTCTTCTTGGGTTGCCTTTTCTGGAGTGAAGTGGAACAAGTAGTTGCTCCCAGGCTCACTTGCGACACTGTAGTGCTCTTCTTTGATCTTTCCCATATAGGACTGTTCACTGCCCTCAGCCTCCATGATCACATTTGTCATGTCAATCCGTCCATCAAAGAGGATGCAGGAGATCGACCCCTCCTCTCTACATTTCTTCTCAAAGTCCTCCCCAATCTCTTTCATTAACTTCTCCTGTGCTCTCCCAACCTTGTTCTTGTCTATCACCTTACTAGGGTTATCCTCAGTGATAACTCCAGCATCAAGAAGTGCAGCAGTTGCAATTGCTGCCGTTGCCCTTAGTCCAGTGCCATACCTTATGCTAGCCAAGGCAATATTTGTTATGTCATCGTAGTTTCTGTGTACTTTGGCTGATGCTCCTGATTCATGGCTGGTGCCAGGAAGAAACTCGTCAGCAACACTGCTGTCTAATTCTAGGTCCTCTTCATCATCTGGCAGAAATCTCTTCACATCCTCCATGATCTCCCTTTGTGCTCTTCTTTTCTCCAACTTCTTTTCCTTCTCCTTCCTCTCTAATTTCTTCACAAGTTTCTTGTGCTCAGTCGCGTCAGGAGTCCCGAGTTGGTGTGGTCCTTTACTACCAACTTTCTCTCTCTGACCCTTAATGTAGACCAGATCAATCTGAGGAATCTTCTTTTCTCTCGGACAAGAACACTGGATATGGGCTTCTCTCTCACAGCCCTCGCAGCCTGCCTCAACACAGCTTGTTATAGGACACTGGCAATTCAAAATGTCAAATAATTTGTCCAATTTTACATTGAACCGTTCCTTGGAATCTGGAGTTCCCTTCCCAAAGGAAAAATTATTTGCCTGGATCCAGATCCTCTTCAATTTAAGGAGAATGGTAATCTTGGCATTAATCACAGGTGGCATGAAAAGAGCATTAGCCTTACTCCACTGACGAATCACACCATCATATATGTTGTCCACCAGTTGGCTTAGTGTGTAGTTCCTTCTGTCCTTGTCATTCTGCTCCCTCAACCAGATTCCATACCTTAGAATGTCTCTCAAAGTAGGTAATTCTGATACCAACAGCTCCTGTCCGGAGCCAACAAGGGCATTCAGATGAGAACTTGACTGGGATCTTGTTCTTACTTGAGCCATCTTGTTTACTATGGAATGAAGCAAAGAAGAATATATAAGTTAAGTTTAACTTTAAGACAGCTATTAAAAGTAGTTGCTAGCTACATGATTAGTACTAATATACGTCAAGCTAACAAGCCACTACTTACTTACTACTAGCTAGCTATGCACTACTTATTACAAGCTAGCTAGATATTTTTGAGGTGGTAAACTAGCTAATTCTTGAGAAGGATACAACATAAAATGCTAATATAATGGTTTTGTTCCTCAAGCTACTCATCAAAACATGTACTTACCGGTAAAGGCAAATTCCCATTCACAGAAGATTGATGGGAAAAGATGTCCAACTTGTTCAAACTTATATGACCACAACAACTGCAGTAAATAAGATGGCCTCCACTGGTATCTCAACACAACAGGGAATTACTAAATAAGATACAGTATTTCAAAGTAAAAGCCCTAGTCTCCTTTTCCAAAGTTAGCAGATTTTTTGCTGAAAAATAGCCAATTTCATGATTTCTAAAGGAGAATTTACTGTTCTTAGAATTAACCCATCAAAATAAATAATTAATATTTGGATTACACATTACAAGTACGGTGCAAAAACACCCCCATTGTAGATTTTGAAAGAAAAAAAAATAGGAAGACCCGCCAGAGAAAAATCATGTAAAAACGCCATTTTACCAATTTTCAAAGTGAAATAGATGTAGCTAGGGGTTATCCAATTAAAAAAATAATATCATATTTGAATTCCCCACTACCAGCCACAGCAAAATCCCACTACACACTTTTGAATTTCAAAAAAAAAAAATATGACCCGCACTAAG
>CP045899.1:2552799-2591062 GCA_013387185.1 Caligus rogercresseyi
TCTCCTCTGTGGGGAGAAGCTTGTTGTTGGGAAGGAAAATCCACTTGGATAAAAAACCCTCATTCCCGCCTTCTTTTTCGCGGGAATAATCATAAAACCCAAGCAATGAATACTTAAACAATCAGGAAAGGTAAAGTCGCGCAACCTTTCAAAACAAAAATTCAAAGTGGGATAGACTAATTTATTTATTGCTGCGTGAATGAAGTAGTGGAAGTGTGTAGAGGAATCGTTTTAGAACTACCTATTTATCTTCAAACTAGACGACAATGGGGAAGGTTTGTGTTGCTCCGGGTTGCAAGAGTGGCTACAAACCAAAAGGCAATGAGGGGAAAAGAGACGGTTTCATATGTTCCCCAAGGATGAGTCCCTACGCCAACTCTGGACAAAGGCTGTTCCGCGAAAAAATTAGATACCTTCAAGACATTCTGTGTTGTGTGACGTACATTTCATGCCCTCCGATTATAAGCCAGAGTCTACTGACTCTAATCCATCACGTTCAGACAGATCTGGAAAAACTCTTTGTCTTAAGATATTAAAAAAAGATGCCGTCCCTTCCAATTTTCCAAATCTTCCTCACTACTATTCAAAAAAGCCTCCTCCAAAGCGTTCCTCCACCTCAACCTCCTCCTCACGACTCCTTAATGAAAACGAGCGAATTTTAAAAAAGATTAAGGCTTTTGAAGAGGCCAACTCATTTTTAACACTCGAAGAGCTTCAAATTAAAATGGATAGGACTTGCCTTCCGAGCGGCGTTCAAGAACATTATGATGAAAAAGATAAAGAGCTATGGTTCTTCAAGATGAACTTTAGTCATGGAGGACCGTCAATAGACTTCAGTCTAAAGATTAATGAAGAAATGTCAATCCATATACGGTAAGCCAAACTTCATTCCTTAACCTTCTTATTTATATATTGTTTTTCACATATCAAAATTTGACTATTCCTCAGTATTTTCTTATTGATACTGATTCATACAACTACGATGACTTTATTCCCTGCTATATTGTATTTTTCAGGGTGAAAGATAGAGATCTATCTTTTAATCATCTCGAGCATATCACCAAGAACAATCATATTACAAAATGTGACACCCTTCTTAATATTTTGGCCTTCTTAAATTCATGGACATCAAACTCTTCCACCAATCAACTATTTGGCTTGGAAAATGAATTAAACACAGCTTTAAATCATTTGACAAATATCTTGCCCCATTTGGACGAAGCAAAAGAGAAGAAATTACACTTTTTGATTGAACAATTGTCCTTGTTGTTTAAATGTCCACAACAACGGAGATACAGTCCTGCCTTGTACGCCTTATCTATGTCCTGGAAAGGTTTCTCAACGAGTCTTTATAGAGATCTACGTAAAGAAGTTCTCACATTACCTACAATACGTCGCCTTACGGAACTTTTTTCATCTTTGAATTTAGAAACTGGATTGGCTGACTCTACAATAACTTACCTAAAGGCTCGCTTCAAGGATCTAAGTCAAAATAGGGATAAAATATTAGTATAATTTTTGACGAAACATATTGTACAAAACGAGTTGAATATTTTGCTGGGAATTTTTATTGGGTGGATGATGATCAAGTAACTAAGACCCTATTTTGTGTCATGATTAAGAGCTTTCATTCAGTTTATCATGACATGATAGTTATGCAGCCTGTTTCGACTTTGAATTCTGGAACAATTAAAAAGATCATCTTTGATATAATTTAACAAATGAAAAGATTAAGTCTTCTTCTTTAAATATATTTTCCAATTTAAAACATTTTACTTTTAAAGATTCATTTCAATATATTAATGACGTATCTATAGTTTACTTTTGTTCTGGTTATATCGCGCATTCCTTATGTAAAACTATAGCCTGTCATTTTTGCCACAATTTATTGACAGCTTTAAATAAAAAATTGGATGTAAAATTATTCTCCTTAGAAAATATTGATGATGAAAGTAAACTTTTAGATCAAATTAATCGAGGTGGGCTGACTCGTCCTTCTGAGTTCTTTTTTAACGTGTTCCTTTGTTTATGCATTTTTTTCAGAAATTCAAAATTCAAAAAGTATCTTCAAAGAGTTGATTTCTTTCCCTTCTTCAAAAAATACTTTTTGTTCTTTCGTTTATTAAACTTTTGGAAAATGATACTTACGCTTTGTAAATTATTTTAGCAGAATGCGAAGAAGACCATTCCTTTGAAAAATTTATTCCACAAATCGCTGCTAAATTTTTAATTGTATGTCCAAAAATTATGTTTCGGAAATCAATGATCAAATTCACAAAAACAAAAGAAAAACAAGCAGTCAAAATATGACAAACAATTCTAAGAGATTGAAAAAACTTAAAGGAGAATAAACAAAATGTATGTATGTTATTATAATTTTGCAGAATGTTGAAATGTATCTATGTTTATTTAATATATGTCCATAAAATTTGTAAATAGTAAAAAATATATATTTCGTTCTCAAAATCCTAATTTGTTATGAAATTAATAAGGAAAGGGGAGAATGTACGCGTATTCTCCTTTTTCCTTTTTAGATCCCTCATCGTATTTTCCTCACGAGCCTTCTTTTCCTTATTGTTTTAGTATTCATTGACCCAAGCCATCTTTTTTTGGGGGAATTAATTACATGAATGATGCAATCTTGGACTTGATCACAATCACGGATATGATATGACGCCATATTCCGAAAGCATTTAAGGTCGTTAATTTAGAAAAAAATTGCCATAAGCTTGTGTATATGATTGTCGACGATTCATATTCCTAGTCAACACCATAGAGATATAAGGATATAGAGAGCTTATTCCCTTCAATAGCAGAGAAACATCATCCTTCAGCTGTATTATGTGCCCAATATAAACAAAGTAATTTGATCTACGTCATCGTAAGCTGATCAAAGAGATAGAAAGATTTGTTTATATTGGGCCCAAAACGTATTCCTCTGAAGAATCCAATAAGCTCTCTATATCTCTATGGTCAACACACATACAAATAACAACTTAATTACTATCTTATTTCCAAATACGCCACCCTCTTTCCTTCTCGTAGAAAGTCGTTTTAAAGGTAGAGAGCTCCGTTTGATCGATATCCCTCTTTTGCCATGGACGGCAAGGATTACAATGACGCCATTGCAGAGAGGCTCTCGGAAGAGATTCGATCCCAGGAGACCCTTCATGAGGGTCTGTATCGGGACCTCCTCAAATTGCCGCAAGCCCCTCTGTGAACGAAGAAGACTTTCATTCCACGTTTCTCAAGGCCTTGAGCCGCTCCGGCATCGAGACCCGTCTACAGAATGCCGTGTTTCACCTCCTTCGAAGTAAAGGGCCCGAGGAATGGGTTCGACCCCTGGACCGCAATAAGAAAAAGGAATCCCTCGCTTACATTGTTAAAATACAAGTAAATACATTCATTGCTATAAACATCCTTTTTTGTGGCTAGACGTTGAAAAAAAGTTTTATTACGTATAAATAGTCAAAAGAGCCCAGCCTAAATTTGTGTCTGCAGGTATCGGGGGTAGTAAGCAAGCTTTTTACGAATCTACCCATTCAATACAGTATCGGTAGATTTCACTATAATGAGAAAAAAATTATTAATTTTCGAGAGAGCAAACGTCTATAAAATGTATGGCATTCACTTTTTAACCTACTCGTTTGGTTTACAAATCAAATGTAATAAATAGTAGCATTTGGAAGTATTTTTAAAACGAAAAATGATTTATATCCGTGGTAGACATCTACTGCCGGTAGTACCAATGTACCGAAATACCGACTATCAATCCGTGGTCCCAGCTCAACTGAATACTATTTTTAGAATTAACATCTACTACAATTATTTTCATTGTATTTAGATGAAAAATATAAGTTTAAATTATCTAATGTAAAATTAGTTGTGTAAAAAAGATTGACAAGATACTTAATGACATTATTCCATTCATTTGTTGTACAACTAAGGAATTGAATGAGTGGGTTTCTTTATTTATGATAACTGGTCAGCGCTTATACAAAAATATTTTGTGGTCCGTCATACAACCCAACTTTTATTCTTCAGCCCTTTTAATCTGCAAATCAACGGCGGGCATGGCCTTTGTAAGATCATTATACACGGCACTCTTGGATCTTTGTCTACTCGTCTTTTGGCTAGGTTTTTATCAACCTGATAAGCAATGCACACATATAGATATATAATTCACAAATCACGAATACCGCACTTACTCACATTTTGTTGCTTCCCAATTAAAGCGTTAAGTAAAGTAGCGCATGCAAGGAAAAAGTAAACAAAAAAATTGGCCAAAATTGTGGTTATCTTCTTTAACGTTAGATGTCTCTAGTCCATGAAATTACGTCACAATCCTATTTAAAACCGGTTTAAAGGGATTATGTTTGATAATTTGAAATATATCACTTTCTTCAAGATAAAGAACGTCTCCAAATATAAATAATAAAAGGACTTTGTTATTATTTCAAAGAGCTCTAGCATCAAAGCGCCCCTTATGGACTAAAGAAGAACTACAATTTTGGCCAATTCCTTTTGGGAAAAAAGGAAGAATTTTATGTTATGCATACGCTACTTTACTTTAACGCTTATTCCCAATGACCACACCTATTGCTGCTGCTCCTGTTAGACATAGACAGCAAGAAATACAAAGATGAGGCTGCACAAATTATAATAACGATACTATTCTTAATTAACGGAAAATATATTGAACAACAAACGTGTTTTTTTATTGCAATCAGCATACTCTCAATGTTTATGAGGAGTTAATATACGTCTTTGATAAAAACTCGTGAAATCGTGATGTTGTTGTCGTTGTTTATTTTGGAGCTCAATTAACTCTAGCCTTCAAGGCTACTGAAAATATATATCTATATAAAGAAACAATTAATAATTTGCTAACAAACTATCCATAGGAAGACAACAGTTATCGGGCATGGGGTCTCTAAATGGAAGACCTTAAATTTGCAAAAAAGAGTACAAATGTACAACATGCAAGGGATTCCATTAGTTATTTACAAGGTTTCTGCAAACCCTTTATTTGCAGAAAAGGTATCGAAAGAAGAAGAAGAATGGTTGAAAGGTTTGTTCTTTAATAATTACGTGGAGATCATGAAACGCCCGAAACGCTTTCAAATTGGGGTAGAAGTAAAAAGAAGGTTCAAACACTTGTTTATTGATTGAGATTGAGTTCTGTTCCTTCAATCTATAAAGAGCATATTAACATAAATATAACATATAGAGAATACTTCTCGTTAGGGTGGAGGATTTTCTCATGCAGTCGTTTAAATCATGTTTTAAAAACAGTCACAACTCAGGTTAAAGCAGTCGCCGAGTCCATATTTTTGTAGTATAATAATTAATAAATTAAGTTTCGTTATTTCGAAAGTACATGGTATTAGGTGCTTCAAAAAAAGATATAGGAATGATTTTTATCATATACTTGTTATACTCATAGAGAAATAAAGATATAGAGAGTTATTCCCTTCAATAGCAGAGAGACATCGTTCAACTGTATTTTGTGTCCAATATAAACAAAGTAATTTGTACTACGTCATCTTAAGCTGATCATAGAGATAGAAAGATTTGTTTTTATTATTTAAAAACGTATTCCTCTGAAGAGGTTGGGTGACGTCAAACATGAATTGGCAATCGTACTAATTCTATCTATCCCCACTCTTGCTGTTCTTGCAAATGGAACCGAATGATTATTGAGAGCCAGCTCGATAAAAAAGTCTATGAGATCCAAACAAACATTGATGCCTTCCCTTACACCTTCCCTTGATTATCCATTATCAAGAGATGGAGGAAGGAAAGACTCTAGTTTGTCCGAGTTCGGCTCATTATTTATAGTTCATTCTAATAGTTTTTAACTGCTAAACGAACTAGTAGGACATTACGCTAATAAAAAACAAGGTTTTTTTTTGGTTAAATATTGTTACGAATGGATATCTGGAGCTTAGAGGGAGATAGAAGGAAAAGAGAGATAGATAGAAAGGAAAGAGAGAGGGAGAGAGAGAGAAACTTTTTCTTTCTCCCTCTCTTTCCTCCTCTTTCTCTCTCTCTCTCCTCTCTCTTTCCTTTATTCCTCTCTTTACCCCTCTCTCTTTTTCACAGCCAAAAACAGTCACAAAATCTGTAAGCACCAAAGCTAAGCCCCAGATTTCCATTCCTAATTGTTGTTATAATGCCTAATACTCGTATGCCCTTGAAACAATCGAACCTGTTTTAGCGACCACCTGTTTATAGGAGTCACTTACAAATAGAGATCATTAAAATTATCAACACATAAATTAAGGGTGCACGGTAATTCCTTCGTGAGTAATTTTAGCGTGCACTCTTTCATTGCAAGCCTTTTCATTGCACCGTTTTCTTCGTTCTCTCTTTCTTCACAGGGTAATATTAGCGTTTGTCTTTTTATTGTGGGTAATTTCATCGCAAGTAATTTCTTCGCAGAGTAATTTCTTCGCAAGTAATTTCTTCGCAGAGTAATTTCTTCGCCAGTAATTTCTTTGTAAGTAATTACTTCGCAAGTAATTTCTCCGCAGGGTAATTTCTTCACAAGTTTCATTTTTGTGAAGGACTTAGTCGCAACTGTGTTTCTAATATATATATATATATATATATATTGTTTTTTGTATGTCTTCAATGCAATGCTTATTCGTTCTGGTTTAACTTATTTTAGCCTATGCATTAGGCATATCAAGGGGTCCTATATGGATCCATTTTTTGCATATAAGCTGAGTATGTAATGATTGTTTACTCTCCAAGTATTGTTTTTTCGTTTACCAGAATCATTTTGACGATTTTTGACAGGAGAGCTTTGTATAGAATTGTACAATACTTTGATCGTAATGAAAACTAAATTTCAGAGTACATTGGAGTATATTGGATATTAGGATATACAATATAAATTAGTTGCTTTGTGCTATATAAGTAATCACTAAGCCAACCATATGCATCTCTATGGAAGAAGATGCCATCCAAGACAAAGTACCAAATAACTTGACATTCCGCCTCTACCCTTGAGATGCACTGGATCTATGCTCATGTGCAAGTTTAAATAATACGAAAGACAGTTTAGTATTATATGGCTAGATGTATATTTACTTTAGTTTTTTCGGGTTAGTGTTGTTCAGCATATCCAGTACGATCTTTTCCAATACGTATTAGGATATCACGTTAGGGGTAGGGCTGTCAAAATTGTTCAAAAATGACTTTCGAATATTCATTTGAAAAACAATTACGAATTCGAACAATTCGAATATCTGGTGGCCCATTTTACGCATTTGCCGTGTAGCCCATATACGGCAATAATGCGGCAAAAACATAGTTAAAATCAGATCATTAAATCATACTCCAATGTACTTTGAAATTTAGTTTTCATTACGAACAAAGTATTGTACAATTCTAAACAAAGCTCTCCTGTCAAAAATCGTCAAAATAATTCTGGTAAACGAAAAAACAATACTTGGGGAGTAAACAATAATTTCATACTTAGCTTATATGCAAAATATGGATCCATATAGGACCCCTTGATATGCCTAATGCATAGGCTAAAATAGGTTAAAACCAGAACGAATAAGCATTGCATTGATGACATACAAAAAACAATTCATATATATATACATATAAAAACACAGTTGCGACTGAGTCCTTCACAAAATGAAACTGCGAAGAAATAATCCTGCGAAGAAATTACTTGCGAAGAAATTACTTGCGAAGAAATTACTCTGCGAAGAAATTACTTGCCAAGAAATTACTCTGTGAAGAAATTACCCACAATGAAAGACGAACGCGTGCAATGAAAGGCTTGCAATGGAAGAGTGCACGCTAAAATTACTCACGAAGGAATTACAGTAAACCAAAATAAGTAGTATGTACCTTCTATATAGCAGCCGCCAGTCTATAGCGACCCTTTTTTTGGAGGGGGGTCCTTTAGCTGGCACTACAGAGAGGCTGGCTGTATATACATATTTCAATATAATCAATTCATTTCGACATTTGTCTCCAGAGGAGTGAATTATCCATTATTATTGGTACTTTTAAAAAGTCGTCATTCAATATCTCCTTTGATGCTAAAATTTTTGGGACTAGCAATAAGCGATGAACGATAACTTTTTAAACGATTAACAGCTTAACCTCAGCGACATTTATGCCGTATCCCCCATTTAATTGCACACGGCAATCCTTGAAATCCATGTGGCGGGATGTCCTTGTTTGTATAGTCGTCTTGTACAATGCTTTTAAGATGTTTTTATTAGTCAGTTGTCTCTGAAGAAGCCCCCCTTCAACATCTCTTATTATGTGTTTTATATTGTGAATAAATCGAAGTATAATTTAAGTCCCCGTCTCGACTCCATATTTCGGCAAGGTTCCTCATCATATACATATATTGTTCATATATTCCCTCAGGTAACTGTGGAATAGCTTACCATGCAATCCCTTTTGAGGGTTTACTGTAATTTCATCGCACGTAAATTCGTCGTGGACCTTTTTATAGCCGTTTTTTTGTTGTGGGTATTTATCTCGCTTGCTCTTTTAAAGTCAGATAATTTCCTCGTTCTTCTTTTTCTCGTGGGCATTTTTGTCGTGGAGCTTTTTTGTAGTGAAGCATTTACCTCGTTCTTCTGTTTTTCGTGGGTATTTTTGTCACGTAGCGTAGCTCTTTTGTTGTGAACAGTTTTCCGCGGTATTATTTTATTTACTTTGTACACGGGCTTAGTCGGCCTAAGACTTTCGTAGACCCTAATCTAACGAAATATTCCTACTTTAACGGCTATAAAAAGGTCTTCGACGAATTTACATGTGATAAAATTACTGGACACCCTTTTGAGCACTCACTTTGTAAATATTATTTTTTCTTCTTCCATTCAATTATTAATGACTTAACAAGACAAATCACCATTTGCAGACATCTTGGGATAAACGTGTTCTCAAAAGCTTCAATGCCATGGCCAACGAACTTGGCCTTTGCCTCGCAAAGATCCGTTGCCAAGAGGAACAAGATGAAATATCTAGCAAGTGGTCCGAGCTGAGCACATTGGACCTTAATTTGAGTTTGATACGACCCGTCTACGCTCCAAAGGACTTCCTTGAGATCCTGGCACAGATTATGAGTCCAAATGCGATTGAGTTGCCTGGAAAGAATGAGAATGCAGGGAGCCACATGTGGGGAATGATCAAAGTTCCATTCTACACGCTTAGCATCAAGTAAGTGCAAAAGAAGTCGTTATTATCATTAGGAATATTAAAAAGATAAACTCACCAATAAACATATTTTTTACTTCATTTGATAGCCCATTTTTCTTTATTCTTCTTCCTCCGATAATTATCGGGTTATAATCAGAGGGATGATCTAGTTATTGACAGATATGAATGAACAAATAAACATTATAATTTTTTCTTGAGTATAAGCCATAGCGATATAAAGACATAGAGAGCTTATTGGATTCTTCAGAGACATACGTCATTTTGCCCAATATAAACAAATCTTTCTATCTCCATGATCAACTTACAATGACGTATTACGGAATAAGCACTTGCTTAATTCTATTGATAATTATGTTGGTAGGTAGGTTTTGTAAGAGTCCCTTCAAAGGACTCGGCAATGACGTCATGGATCCATGAAGGAAGAGACCATTCATGTTTTATTAGATGATTTCCTCAACTATGAATGGATGGTCAAGAGTCGCGAGTGAGTTGAATCTTTTTAGCAGTATGCCAGCTGCTATTGGATCATTCCTTTTCTTTCGATTAATCACGTTTAAAAAAAACACCACTTTCTTCTTATCCTTACATAGTTATTTTAAAAAAGACGAACGATGATACATCTATTGACGTATAATAAAAATAACGTCTATTTTTATAAAACAGGATTAATATGAAGGTTTTTTGACGTTACATAGCAAACGTTGTGCGACCTTAGTCAAAAATATTTTATGCAAGCAATCAATAAGCTCCTCAAGAAGAAAGGACATAAGGAGAATAAGACATTTTTATATGCTGAATGAAAAGTAAAAGCCTTGGTTTTCTGAAGATAAACTATATATCAAACTTATGAAGGGAACGTCATATGACTACCGTTCCAAGGAAATAACGTTCCAATTCATTGAACGCATAAAATAGACTATATAACTAAACGCATAACCCTTTAAAGGGATGATTGAGTAAAATGTTCCGTGTCTGAATGCTTGTATAATTTATACAATAAAAAAGTGTAATTTATCCGGCTAAAAATTGCATTGGAGAACATTTTATTTTTGTCAAGCCTGAATAATCATGGATTTCTTTTCACTTAGACAATTTCGCGAGAAGTTCAGTGAGTTATCCAAAGTGGAGCCTCACTTGGGCGTGAACCCCCTTTTGGCCTCATGCTCGAACCCAACACGACCCTCGAGTCCGAACGTCACGCCTTAGGGACCAAGGTCCTCACCTACAACCACGCCCCACTCTCCCAGGAGTTCCTCAAGAGCGGAAGCCCTCATAGTCTGCGAGGCCGACTCTGGACCCAGGTCCTGGGATCGGAGGTCGGAGAAAAAGAAGGGAGCTCTACGAGTCCCTTAGGGCATCCGTGGTCCGGAATGATATTCTTGTGGATAAACTCATCATCAAGGACGTTCAGCTCACAGCAGCAAACGATGATAACTACTTTGTATTCGAAGATACAATTCTTCAAGTAAGCGGGATGAATTCTTCGCCTTTTATTTATATACAAGCTCAAAAAGACATGTGCAAAACTACTGGGCACTCAACTACCAGGACGTTACTCACGAAAAAAAACCACATAATACATCAAAATATGTGGTATCAACAACACCTCGTGTCTCCACATTTTTTCTTTCTGCCAACATAATCTAAATTAAAAAGTAAATTAAAAAGATATTTTACAAAGGAGATGGTTTTGGTAGAGCGACTCATGTATAATAAGCTCTGAACTTTTGAAATACTTTTTTTTTTGATAAAAAACACTATTTGAGGAGTTTTTAATATAATTTAAAAGAACCCTTTAAAAACAGCTTCAAAAAGTTAGAATAATGTCTGCAAGAAAATGAATGAAGAAAGTTGTAAGAAAATGTCTTCAAATAAATAGTTAAAATGTTAATGATATGAAATATTATTTAACTTGTATTTAATAACCTTTCCTGAGAAATGTATTTTTATACTGAGATTTTTAAAGGCCGGTACTTTGGAGCAATAGTTAATGGCCAATGAATAACTAAATATATAAATAATAAATATAACAAATAATGTGAGAAATAGTTACATCTATATTATTTATTAATATATAATATATATATATATATATATATATATATATATATTATATATATATATATATATATATATATATATATATATATATATATATATATATATATATAAGACTTGTTGATTTATTTGCAACGACGAACGACAAAGTTTTTGAACGACAAACAATAAGGAAAATTCCTTGTCGTTCGTTTATGGCGCCAAAAAAAGACAAAAAATAATTTTCATGGGACAATTTTTCTTTCTAAAAAAACGTCATTAATTCCTTTCAGAAATTTATTTCTAAAAAACGTCATCACTTTTTTTCAGAAATTTCTTTCTAATAAAAAAAAAACGTCGTCAATTTTTTTCAGAATGGTGAACGACAAACGAACGATGAACGACGAACGATTATATCTTAAAATTAACGATGAACGACGAACGATAACTTTTGGCGAACGACGAACGACAATTTTTCGCGAACGTCAACAAGTCTGATATATATATATATGCATTGTAAAACTATTCCTTCGATTGATACTTGAAACTTGGTCAAACTTATTAATCTAAAGGAGATTCAACTGTACTATTAAGGCAATTTTAACTCAACATTTTATTTTGATGAGCGACATCCTCTAAAAAAAATTCAGAATACACGTAAAATAATATTATAGTAATATTACTATAGGAATGCTTATATATTATTTTATTTTTAAAGGAAATACATTTATTTTGTTTAATTGGTTCGATAGAATGGGACTCGTTTGGATTTGAATAAGCATTTTAGCGTTGATATTAGTCCATCGAACTTAGGATTTTCTTATTGAGATTAATCAAAGTTGACTTTTCCCTCTTGAGAGTCGAACTTGCACCCTCGTCAATGATAGTCGCGTTCACTGAGCGATCTGTTTCTCTGGAAAAAAAATATGTGTTTGGCAGAAGAATTTCGTTGAACTTATGTTCTTTTTGAAATCGGATATATTCTAGTATCTCTATCTGAACTGTTGTAGAAATATATTAATTAAACAGTTAAAATTCGATCCCTTAAAAACTTTACTCAACTCATTTAAAACAATTATTAATTTAACTCGCTTTGAACTACTCTATAAACCAAAAACGAACTGTTTTGTATAGGTTCTCCTATGCTTCAGTCGTGACACCGAGGTTCTCTCCAAGTATCAGCACCGGTGCAATACTCCTGCAAAGGCATCTCTTCGATCCATGGGCAACGTCAAAAACCCCGGAGGAAATAGCCCTCAAACCGTGATTTACCCTCCGAACGGTGTGATTCCCTTCCATGGATTTGCAATGTACGTGGCGCCCTTTAGCTACATCTACGATAACCCCGTACAGCTTTATTACACCTTTCGAGCCTTCTATCTCCAGTTTGCGTGCAAACTCCATGAAATATCCTCGGACCCTCAAGGGATTCTGAGTCTATGCTGTACTTTTGAGAATTTGGTAGGTAACTAAGGATCAATTTAGAAGGAATTCATCATTATTTGGCCAAAAGGCATGGTTGACTTTTAACAAGTGACTAAGTTTACTCTAAATAAATTGTGCCTATTTGGTTAAATAGAATTGCATCCAACAGGACATAAATAAGCATTATAGCATTAAAATTATTCTATCGAACCTAGGATCTTATCAATGAGGTTGACCAAAAATGACAAAAAGTAGTAGGTGTCCTTTCTATCAAACAGAAAAAAAGATAATGAGAGAAAAGAAAGAATATAAATTTTTTAATGCCATAAATCATAACAAATCGATAATGTGACGTCATGTGTGACGTTTCAGTTTTTCTTTTCTAATCAGAGGAATCTAAACATTGCGTTCTGCGCATCTGTATTATCTATTATCTTTGGGTCGGGCAATAATTCTATGGAGGAAGCGTTAATTAAATAGATTTTTGAACAGAGAACGCATTTTTTACAAACATTAATGAGACTAGATATAAGTATAAGTGATGCGACAAAAAAAATTCAAATAAAATAACAAAAATTTCCTTCTCTTTCAGCTACAAAGTCAAGAACCTGAGCTCTGGAGTCACTTTGTCAATTTGGACATCACTCAACCTCTCCGATGTGTGTTTCGTTGGCTCATAAGAGGCTTTTCGGGGCATTTACCTCCTGAGCAGCTGCTCTACTTATGGGACGTTGTTCTGGCCTACGATTCCATGGAGATATTTCCACTCCTTGCAGCTGTTATTTTCTCTTATAGAAAGGATAATCTCATGATGGTATCCACGCTTCAGGGAGTTGAGGCCGTTCTTGTGGATCTATCCTCCCTACCCGTCATACCTCTCCTGCAACTTGCACTTGAGAAACTTTAAGATTCCATACTTATTCACTTCAAAAAACAAAATGATTATTTATTAAAACCCCATAAACATTTCAAAAATTTGTGAAATATAGTTAGAATTGAAAAGAAGAATACTTAATAAGTATTCTTCCTTAAAATTCCATTATTAATTATGTGCAGAGCTGGGATTCGGTAGAAAAATCTACCACCGACTCGGTATTCGGTATATACCTTCTACCGTTTGGTATCGTATTCGGTAGATTTTATTATAAATTACAGTATCGATCGATGCTCGGTACGGTAGATAAGAAAGAGAGATAATTTTATTTATTTATCTGCTCTGTGACTTTTTCATATGTATTTTATATCGGACAATTTATAGCAAAGGTCAATTAAGTACATCATTTTTTATAATTTATTAGGTATTATTTTAAATTTAATACATACTAATCTTATATAAATTATATATTTACTTGGTTTTTGTAGGAAATGGAAGGCTATAGATTTTTTCATTTACTGTCTATTATTGTCCGATATTAAATGCAGTTTCAGGTACTCTAGTATTCAAAGCATAGCATGTGCTTATATTGAATGTATGTATATGTATGTATCTGCTCTATAATAATATAAGTTGTCCATTGGAGCTACGTATTTGTTTATTTATTTTGCAAAGTTCAAGTTCTTCACACAAGGGAGCGCTTCCACTTTTACCTTAGTACTTAGTACAAATACCGTACCGATTGTCAATCGGTACGGTATTTTGTAGTTTCTACCGAATATCGTATAATCGGTATTTGAAATCTACTGTCGGTAGTACCGAATACCGATTTACATTCGGTAGTCGCAGCTCTTATTATGTGCATTATAATTTAAAATTACACCTTAAACGATTCACCCTTGATAAAAAGGACAAGCCTTCCAAATTAAATATATCGCTGTTGATTGGCTAAGAAGTGAGAAAGCTGACTGACTTGCACAAGTTGGTTCAAAATCAAATTTAATAAATAAAATGTATAGAGAATATGTCTTCCAATGGACGCAGGATAACTTCTATAGACAAACTAAACTCCTTTGCCAGAGTATAATGCCTCGATACGATTTATTAATCTCAGTCGTGAATCTCTATGTATTTAAATACGATAATAACTGATTAATTGTTTTTAAATATGACCAGTCATTGTCAAATCAAATCTCGCATTTGTAATTGTCATTTTGTCTGTGATTAGACGTTTTATCACTTTTTCGGCAGAGTGTATATTTATATTTAAAAATAGTGGTTCCAAAATAATGTGAGCAACATCATCACGAGCTATAACAGATTCCAGTCATTCATAAAAATTATAATAATGGTCATATATTTGACTTTGCGATATGGAATGAGTAAAAAATGGTAAAAGTGATAGTGTGCTCTTCTAGATCGTGAATTCGATTTCGACAAGACCTCAATTTGTACTTTGGGATCCTAGCCTCAAAGAAACAAGAAAATACATATTACAAAAAGTTTTCGTTTGACGTCTGATAGATGCGTTTTCAAGCTACCAAGCCAATGTTTCTTATTGTCCACTCCACGAAATGCCCGTTGCCCTTCGTAAAATCTTACTTAGAACTCACGTCAATGCTTGAAAGCCCAGTATGAAGTTTTATTACTAAAATAATGTCATTTGAAATGCAAATTGGACTGTATTAAAGGTTAAGAGCCAAATCTTGAATAAAATGTGATCATGTATTTGTAGATTTAGAGCAAGGAAAATGCTGGAGTTTCCAGAGAAGCAAAGTTCACTTATATTATTGGAAGAATATTTTTGGATGCTGTAAAAAAGAGTGAAATGTATGAAAGTATCGCCCAAATCAGTGATAGGGAAACCAAGTCCCAGAAATAACAAATCAAATAAATATGTACACTAGTCGTAAGGAGAATAGGTTGTTCTTTATTCAAGTCCCAAAAGTGAATTAATCTTTAAGATCAATGATATTAACACGAAGTACACATTCTAATACAAAATTAGTATATACGTTATCGTGATATCAACCAATCAGAGTTTGAGGTGTAATTTGAATGAAGGCGGTAATGCCGCCATGTTGGAATATAATGAAGCAAGTTAACTCATGATGATAATTACAACGCGGGTTATATTATTATTTAAACTCATACTAATATTAAATATTTGCCACGACAGATGCGTTTTCAGATATGAGGTAGATTGATGTATCGTACTTAGGTGTCCCATTCCAAATATGATACTTTATTTTGAATTGTCACAATGTTTATTTGAACGATATCCTTGCAAAAACATCTATCACAGGTTTACATTGATAAAACATGAAGTCTACTGTAATTATTAAGTTAGAGATCCGCATTCAACGGCTGAATCGGGTTTCAGATCCAAAAGATTGAGGGAAAGATTATTTTATCATATAATGTGACGCTTTTAACTTTTTTTTCAATTTGATTCGATAGAATTGTAGCTTCCGACTAGATATAAATAAGCATTATAGCGTGTGAATTAGTCTATCGAACCTAGGATCTTCTTTGTAGAAATATTTTAACAAAAGGAGTACATAGCTAAAAATATAAATTTCAAATTCAATTCGATTATTCTTTTAAAGAAATGGAAACTCATTTTCTTGCTTCTTAGATGCTAATGTATTTTTTTCAGTATTCATATCTCATAATTCGATATTTCAACATTCAATTCCCGTTTTTAGTATATCTATGTATGATTAAAATTCTAACTTAATGAAGCAGTAACTTCCTCTCAACTCCTTTGTACATAGATTACGAATAAAAATGGAGGCGGCCTCAAATTCAATGAAGCGATCATTACATTTAATATCAAACTCGTATGTTATGTAGGCTTTTAAAATATGTACGCAGTTTGAATTTTACACAGTCAGCAGCATTTTTCAATTTCTTAACCCAAGCATTTAGCAATTCACTGAACTATCAGTCAAGCATCTTCTAAGAATTCTAGAACATTAGAAAAGTTTCCAGATGAATGAGCGTCCATTTAAAGGAAATAATAGTTGTTAAACCAAATCAACAGATATTTTTTTAGTACTATGGATAATTCCGCTCATGAGAATCATAATTTTTCTTATAAATGATAAAAAAACCTCATTTGTATCAATTATAGAAGAATGTAAAGAAGATAAAAGTCGAATTTTAGGTTTTTAAGAAGACATGTAAACGTTTATGCTACTTTTTAAAAATACGATATCTACACAATGAACTAGATTTGTGTAGATCCATGATGTTTTTTCGAATAAAGCTGACTTTATCGATATGATCTTCATCAATATGTAGTATACGTCGGAACCAGTCTTGGATTAGCGTTTCGTGTTAAATCACCTTTTTAGTGTTTTGTTCAGCGTTCAAACGGTCTTTTCTTTTTCGTTCCGTTCGATGTTTAGCATCTTTAACCTTTTGTTATCTTCCAGGGGTGTTTTTGGGATCTCCATAAGATATGAACATGTGTTATATACGTATATGGTGTATTTGACAATATGAAGATCCTTATACCCTAGGCTCCTGCCAAACATCCAGATGGAGTATTGGGGTTTCAAACCTACCATATATGGAATCCTCAGATGCAATATGATGCCTTCGGGTATCGTCAACCACTGTTGTGGAGTATTAGGGTTTCAAACCTAACGCTAACAGAGAAGTCAAAAGTTTTAGTGCCCACAGACTATGGAAAGCATGCATTAAAAATTCAAGAAACAAAAGATATTTGGCCGATTATTCAGATGATCTATAAATTATTTTGGAAAAATATTGTCTGAAATCATTATTTCATCCCTATCTCTACAAGGTGCATGGACAAAATTTGCCATTAAAAAAACTACAAACTTGTTTTACAATATTTATTTATAAAATACAAACGAATATCTCTATAAGGATATATGTAGATCATTGATTATTTAATGTAGCTGCCAAATTCTGGGCTCAATGCGGCTACGAAACTGAGCACAGGCATTTTTGATCTGTGGCTTCTATATCAGTAAATTTCTCCTTTGTGCAGGTGACGGGAGACTACTTAGTGTTATGGAAGGTGCTATTGGTTATGTTCTCCTCGTAAGACCAAACAAGTAGTCAGACGAGTTCAAATCCAGTGATGAGGAAAGCCAAAAGGAGAAGGGTACTAGCGCAAAAGCATTGCTTTTCAGCCATTCTTGCGTCCGCTTAGCTTTGTGGACCGGACTTGAGTCCTGCTGCCACATCAAAGGTCTTTTGCTGACAACAGACCACGACCTCACAGCGACCTGCATGTAGTTGCCCTTGTTCACCTTGAGACCTTTTGTTGATGTAAGTGACATTTCGAACAACCCTGGTGATATGATGAAATAATGTCGTCTTTAAGATGTGGCTGATTTTGTCCACACACCTTGTATAATCCCCACATCTTAATAGTAAGAAACATCCTTTATTATCTATAAACATCTATATTAGTCCAGGCATTTGAGGTTTGAACAAGACTTCACAAAAAGTGAGGGTGTTAATGAAAACAGGGGAATTTAGAGTGAAAGTCCACACAAAAATAAGTTTTCATATTCAATATACACTGCCAAAAGTCATTGTACTTACAAGAAGCCCCTGAAATGTCCCACCACCCGAAATGCTGGAGAAGGGTATGCCTCAAATCCATAGACGTAGGAGACCGGGGGCAACTGCCCCCCCCCCCAAAAAAAAAAAATACGGATGAGTTCTCAAATTCGGGCAAATTGGTTGAGGTATTCGGGCATTTAAGTTGTAGAAAAAAATATGAAATTATGAAAGCAACCAGATTTTTAATTATAACAAAATAAATATAATATAATGAATAGTATGTAATTACTATAAAGAAAGCACTAATCTACATAGCTTTCTTCATTCGATTATTTTTTTATCAATTTAACAGTTTTTGTTAAAATTCGGGCAAATTGAATGCTGCCCCCCCCCCCCCCCAAACCAAACATCTACCCTACGCTTATGCTCAAATCTGTAGATAACAATTAAAAATCAAATGCATCAAATTATATTATGCTCCCTTGGAATGATCACACTCTTGAATCAGCTTCATTTTTATAATAATAAAAACGGTAAAAAAACCTAAAGATGCAATGGTCTCATTAATTTCTTTGAATAGGAGAGCGAAATATAATAATAATAGAATGCAAACTCACGGAAATCATCTTTTTTCGTGGACAATTAAGACATCGATTATCCGAGATGGCTCACGATATTTGTTTAGATTTTCAATGGAATACATTGTAAAAACAATATTTAGTTTCTTTTAATGTACGCAAACGAAACCGTATTTCCAATAGATGATCAAATTACATAGAAAGAAAAATAGTTTTTTAAAATATAGAAGGAAATGATGGGTGATGTGTCTGATAACTCTGTTTTGGAAATTAAAAGCCCCACTTGGTTATTTTTTAATAAATTTTCTAGCTTAAGCAATCATAAGACTATATTTTTACCAAAAAAACTTGGAGAACTCTATAAAAACTTGAGCAGAAAAATATACTGTCAAGGCGACTATGGTTCAAAATGTAATCTATTATATGATTACTTATGATAGAAATAGATCAATAGTTAATTAAAAATATAAGAAAAGTGATCCTTAAGAAACTTAATATATATATTGACCATATTTAGCTTTGTATTGTATGCTTTGTTGCATCTAAAACCTTGCACTTAAATACCGCAGGTGAATTAAAAAGACTCTTTCTTGAACGTTATATAGATACCACATATATTTCATTTGCTGCAGAATATCGTATATATGTATTTCAAAGGACAAATTCTTTGTAAGAAGAAAGTATTTTATTTTTGTTTAAAATATATAATATGTCCAAAAGGTTTTATTTATTAAATAAACCAAATTTTCAGCTCCATAAACATTTTTTCTATGATTTGCCCAAGATAACAATAAATAATAATTTACCCATATTATATTTTACGAAAGACATAAAAAAGAAAGAAACATTAGCGTTAATATAGAATCATAAATGTACACATATTTTTGTAATCTATACTTTAAAAGAACACTAAAAAATCAATTTATTATCTAAGAAGGAACATTCATTACATTTAAAAATAAAGTGTAGCAACAGCCAAACAATTAAGTTAAATATCTGTTTAGCTTAACTAATTATTTTTTTATAAAACAAAATTATTACAAAAAATATATATTTTTCAATTGTATGCTTTGGTTTGAAGGTCGGAAGATTTGCAATCGAGTTGTGATCATTCCAGACGGAATTTTGTCATGATATCTGTTACATTGAGGAGGGAATAATTCCATTTGGTCAGAAAGATCTATATAAAATTATAACAGAGCTGTGATTTGTATAAATATACTTATAAATATGGTCTTTATAGAGGAACATATACTCGGGGTTTCGCAAAGCGTCTTAATGAGTCCTCCGTTTCCCGCATATCATTTTCAATTTCCTTTTTCCGTGAGGTAATTCGAAGCGTACTTCTCCCATGGGCAGAGAGCTAAACTCATGAACCAAATCCTTCATCTTAGCCTCCAGGCTCTCTAACTGGAAGACTCTCTTGGACTCACTTAAGAGAGCATGTCCCGGAGGACAATCCGGATCTGGCTTCGACCGTTCTCTCACTTCCGCGTCTTTCTTCCACTGTTCCTTCCTCTGCTTCAAGTATTTTGGTATGGTTCCGGGTCTAGCGGGAAGGACCTCGCTCCTAGTGGACTCGCTTCTACTTGGAAGACGCCTTGGAGCTATATTTACCGCATTGGCTTTGACGTAATTCATTCGATGAGAAGGCGGCTGGGCTTTTTTGGTATCTGTGAGCATTTTCGACAAGTCCGGCGTGGAATTGGACATTTTAGTAGATGCAGAGCCACCTGTCTTGTATCTATTAGTGTCCAAGAAAGATTGTTTGGGTAGGTGTTGAGCCACAGATATTCTTGAGGATTTGGACTGACTTCGTGAGCGTCTTCCTCTCCGTGATGAAGAGGAATAGTAGGTTCCTTGATCGCTTAAAGGCTCCACAGCCCAAATGTCATCGAGAATATCCTCCACTTTTGTTCGCCGGGCTTGCAGTGAGACGTCCGAGTAAATGTTGGCGGAAGACTGTGGATCGACTTCGGGTATGTCGATTTCCTCCAGGAGTCTTGGAGAATGGGCATAATTTGCTTTGAGTGGACCGCGTGAGGCCGGATGTTCTTGAGCCTTCTTTTCTCGATTACGGATTTGGGTTCGCTTCAAATCAATGAGGTTCTGTCGTCGCCAGTCTACACGGGAGGATCGAAGGGGGAGGGGTGGATCTAAGCCAAGCATGATGATGCCTTAGGAAGGTTTTTGTCTATGAGGGAAAAACAAAATCATTGATTAGGAGCTACGAATTTTATATTTGTGAGGGATTCAAATGTATGTATTTTTATACCTGCCCCCCCCCCCCCTTTCTCAATATAAGAACAACATTTACTAGGAAAAACATAGTCAATAATATTACCATGTTTAATTGTCTTACATAACGCCATCAGTGTGTTTTGTTACACGGCGACTCTATTAGGATATATACGATACGTATTTATAAGTGTTGTTTATATTCTTTAAAGTTTAGTTGGATGATCATGTAAAACCCTAAAAAACGAATTTGGGATTCGAGTACTACAAATTTAAAAACTATTTCACAAAAAATCTTACATTACCCGTCACCTTCAATTTCTTTCAAAAAATATAAAAGTTGATGGATTTTAATTATTATTACTATTTTGAAATAT
Source organism: Caligus rogercresseyi (assembly GCA_013387185.1). Taxonomy (NCBI): domain Eukaryota; kingdom Metazoa; phylum Arthropoda; class Copepoda; order Siphonostomatoida; family Caligidae; genus Caligus; species Caligus rogercresseyi. Next base: position 2,574,078 of record CP045899.1, read on the forward strand.
TTTATGAGTACAAGTTATAATATGATTTATGTTGGGAATGGTTTATTCTGGTCTGATAAAATTTATCAAAGCAATCCATAAAATATTCCTCTATATATATTAATAACACTTTATATGTCATGCTATGACATTTTTAGGTGCTATGGTTATTCTTCCGACGTAATAATTATAGGATAAAATAGTGAACAACAATACTTCGGGCATTTACAAACGGAAATATATATTGATAGAATAACTTTACAAACAAAGCATCTAATTGTTAATCAATTATAACTCTCATTGAGGGTAGACTCAAAATATTTCTTTTAGAATAAGCAATCCCTCATGAATCACTTCAAGATTTATAAATTAAATAATATTTTTCTCGAATTATATATTTTAGAAGAAAAAAATAATACAATCATTTTTTTGAAAACAATGATGATGGCTTCTATGTTACCGTTATCAAACAGAATAGCGGTCGGAACGGTGTCTATTCCACAAGGAATCAGACGTTTGTCGAATGTAGTATTTTATTTAATTAACAGTAGTTTGACCCCAAAAAAAATCAGCATGAAATAGATGAGAGATCCAGTTGTTAAAACCCCCGCAATCCCTGTCTTTAAAAATTGAATTGAACTTTCAAATAATAAAATTGGTATACCTTCAAATGGTATATTTAGACTGTTCCAAATGTTTTTAACCGTATTTCCATATTAATAAATTAAAGCTTTGTCAATGATTTCTTCATAAATATGAAATAAAATTATTCTATGACTCGTGTGTTAGTAATATTAGGAGATCATCTAACTGAGTTCTAGGTGCTTTAAAAAATCGCACTTTGATAACGATAAGATCATAAATATTTATAAAAAAATAAATAGACAAAATTATCTCTCAAAGTCATGAATATATATTGACAAACATTTATATTAGGAGTAGTAGAGGTCGATGATGACGGAAATATGTACAATGTTACAATGCATTAACAAAAAGAGAAAGATACTTCATAAAAGTCCCTGTCTCTTAAGATCCTCAAATATTTTCTTATTCACAACATTCCCCTGAGAGTCCTCAAACTCCTCCTCCATGTCAGGCTTCCAAGCCTCCTCAATTTTCTGCGACTTGAGTTTCTCCCAAAGGGCCATGGCGTCCTCAATCTGCGTCACATTCGCAAAGTGAGCCGTATTGGGGATCCCAAGGCAGCGCATGCCATGTGCATGTCGCCACTCAGCAAAGTGCCGCTGAAAGGCCTTGGGACCCTTGTAGGTAAAGTTCCCACAGATCTCACAGTTGTAGGAGATGTTAAGACCATGAAGCTTATAGAGCCAGTAGGGGATGGGCTTCCCATCCCAGCCAAGGGGGAGATTCTTTGGATTATACGGAATGTCATCCTCATCATTATCCTCAGCGTCATCCTCCGACATTTCGTCATCCGAGTCCTCACGCTCGAACTCCGTACGTGCCTGCTTGCGCTCTACATTCTCCTTCGTAGCATCACGGGTCTCAGCCAGGATGTCTGCATACTTATAGACCTGGGCTTCCAGAACAGCCAGCTCCTTTTGCTTCTCACTATTGTGACGGCTACCCTTTTTATCCCCGCCTTCTTGGCGAAGAGGGATGCGTCCAACTCCTGAAGGCTCTTCCCTTTTGTGGAAAAGAGCCGCTTGGCTCTCTCCTCAAGGGTGCCCCCACATTTCAGGTCCAATGCAATGAGGGCGGACTTGAGACGGTCCAGTCCAAGGGAGGCGAGTTCTTCTGGGGATGAGAAGGCGGATAGGTCCAGATGTGCGCCGCCGGAGTTGGCGAGGGCCCCACTGCTTGATCCAGAGGCATTCTCTTTGGGCCATCCGGGGCATTCACCTATTGAGAACTTTTGATTCGCCTCCGTTATGGCCTCTTGTAGGAGGCCATCGAGGTCTAAGAGGGGCTTAATCTTCCGTGTGAAGCCGTCGAGGTATTCGATAAGCCCAATGAGGTATTTTTTATAGTCTGCCCCTTTTCGTTCTCTTGGTACGAGGGAGTCGAGCTTGTGGAAGACGGAGAGGTAGGCAATGTAGTCGAGGGAGTCCTTTTGGGCTCCTTTGAGGTTCATGAATGCTTCATAGGGCTCGTGCAGGTCCAAGTATCGCCCATAGCCCTCTTCCCCAGCAAATTCTACGAGGGACTCCTGCTGGTCTCCGGGCTTGGAGATCTCTTTTTTGAGTGCATCAAACTCCAACGCCATGGGACTCACGACGGAGTGACGCTTGTGGAACTCCTTGAGACCCTTGAGGCGTCCGTAGAACTCGCTGAACTCACCCGAGAGCGCGGAGATCTCATCTCGTCGACCTCCGTCCTCGTCTTCGTAGATGTCGACTAGCCCTTGTGTCACGGAGGCGTAGCGATCCAGGAGGCGTCTCTGACGGTGTTCGGAGTTCAGGGACTCCCGGTGGGAGGCTTTTTTACCCTGGAGAACCTCAGCCACTAAGAGGTCCATGAGGCGCTCTCGCTCCTCGTGTTGATGCCGCTGCTGCTCCAAAAGACCCTCCATGATCCGAGATAGTGCTCAAGAACTCGACACAAACGTCTTGAAGAAGGAGACACCGGAGAAAGGTAAACAATTGTAGGAGCATGGCCTACCTCATATAATGGACTCTTTATACAAATTCTCACGCAACTTTGATACACGTCATATAAGTTGGAATTTTATTTCCCAGGTTGTAATCATGGAGGTAAAAAACATATTAAACCATAATTGAAATTATTTATTGATGCCATATTTTAAAAATAGTCAAACCATGACATAAAATATATGTTTAAATACTTTTTTACTTGAGTAAAAGGAATTGAAATGCAAATAAAATAGCTATAGATTGCGCCATGAGTGTCAAGGATTTATATAACTAGTGCTTGTCTAAGGGTCATTCGATGAAGGTATGGATTGGTATTGAAAATAAAAGAATATTATGTTCCTTATATAATTTGCAGCATGATTTCAACATTTTTAATGTTATATATAATTGCATGGAATTTGTTCTATTACTGTCTTCTGGCAAATGTCCGTATTTACAAATCATATATTCATATATTGATATAATATAATAGAATTTCCAATTTTCCTCATTATATTTTCCTTCATTCTAGACCGTTACATTAATTATCCTTATAAGTACATTCTTAATTATTTTATTTCCGTCAAAATAAGAAAATATGTTCTTATATGATTATTTAAATAAATGTTGAACATATAAATTTTTTACATTATGTTGTAATCAATGGACAGGACAAAACTCTTGACTTATAATAATGCTTTTATATTCTAATTTGATACTTGTATTATATTCCTTTCTACAGAAACAAAAGGTATTTACGAACTATGTGCATCAATATCATTAAGTTTTATTACATTACTTTAACTTTTCATATCAAGCAGTATGAAAGTATGAGACAAACTTAACGTCTCTTCCTTTTCCTGCTTTTGGTCTAATGGACCTTGCTAAAGAGTCGCTTTAAGCCTTTGCAAACTCAGTCTTATTTCTAAATATTCTCACTACATATTATCAGAAGCCCATGCTTCCATATTATTGGAGGTTGAGTGATCTGCATTCTAATTATTGTTGCCAATGATGAGGGGTATATTATTGTTGTGACTCTTGTGTCATGCGTTTCCCAAGAATCCTGCTTCCTCGACTGAGGCACTTTCTGGGCCCACCACCCAAGTTCGGAAGCGAGGATTACACTCGCCTGGAGACAGGACGCGCCTTGGCCATCCTCTGTGTCGTTCTAACCTACGTCGGATTTACCAAAAAGCCTTGGATCTCTCTCTTCGATGATGATGGGAAATGGTGCCCCAAGATCCAAATCAAGACTCTCTTTGAAATTTCAAAAGACGATTAGTAGTTGAAAACAAGTCGTCACAGATATGGGATTTTCAAAGCAAAATAGTCATTTTCTCATCATAGTTTTATGAATTAGTTAATACCAATAATAATAGCACGAAGTATACATATATATATTTTACAAAATGTGGTCTTCTTCTCATGAGTCAAAATGAAGAATATAATTTTTGCAATACTGAGCCTCCTTCTCACATGTGAGTTCCTGGTGTATTACATCGTTCTCCTTGGGAACTGTGGCTATCCGGGCTTGAAAGGTGGAGAGAAGGGGGAGCTCAAAGCCCTATTTCTGGCTGATACGCACCTCTTGGGCTCCAGGAACGGTCATTGGTTCGATAAGCTTCGTCGGGAGTGGCAAATGCATCGCTCTTTTCAGACGGCACTCTCCCTCTTTGCCCCAGATGTCGTTTTTATTCTGGGAGATGTTTTTGATGAAGGGAAATGGTGTAGCCAGGCGGAGTTTGTGTATTATAGGCGTCGATTCCATTCTCTTTTCTACGTGCCAGAGGAGACTAAGATGTTTGCTGTACAGGGGAATCATGACATTGGCTTCCATTTTGCTACGCACCCCGTTCTGGATGAGAGGTTCAAAAATGCTTTTGAGGGTAGGGCTCAAAATATTTTATTAAGATGAAATATGTGCAGTAATTTGAATGCTTTGGAAAATGTATTTGAAAACTTTAACATTTATAGTAATGTGTCTATATAATTTGATATGAACTACGACCTTTTAAGATAAAAAATGATATAAAAGACTTATTATATTATTAAGTATTCAGGATTTCTGAGCACATAACAAATAAAAACTTCATTATTTGAAATGTGTTTTTTTTAGTCATTAAGAATGATAATAGAAAATAATATTTTTATACTTATCTGAAAACATTAATCAAGTAATTATATACATCGAATAAAAGTACAAAAACGATGCTAATGTATATAAAATATATTGTTAATTAAAATGTATAATTTAACTAATAATAAAATGACATGAATGCTTTAAAAATGTATATTTTTTTAAATCTTATCAAGTGTTGTTAAGTCTAACATATGTCTTTAAATATGTTTTTATTTATATATTGACAAATATATTTTTGATAAGTATAAAAACAATAAATATCCTTATTTTATTCATATCAATATTCTGTTTTTATTGTCGTACTAAAACTTGTGGCAGAAGCTATGTTTGTGCAAAATTGTGGACATTGGTTAATAAAATAGATAAATCACTATTTGAACCATTAATTTTTGTTATTATGATGATTGGGACTCAGATGAAAAAGAAGACATACTAGTATTTCTCAATTGTTGAGCCCATCAGTGTTTTTTTTTTGTGTTTCAGGAACTCAGTCCGTCCGTAAGCTAACGCTTCAAGGAAACGTCTTTGTCCTCGTCAACAGCATGGCCTTGGATCGAACAGATGCCTGCTTCCTCTGCAAAGAAGGAGAGCGGCAACTGAATCAAGTTAATGCAAGCCTCCGCCCAGAGAAAGAGCCGAGGCCCATTCTCCTCCAACACTTTCCTCTGTATCGATCCTCAGATGCCGAGTGTGAGGAAATGGATGCTGAGCTTGAAGAGGATGCCCCCTTCCGCGAAGGCTACGACACGCTCTCTCAGTCATCCACAGAGTATCTACTCGACCGAATCAATCCCCGACTTGTTCTCACTGGGCATACACATCACGGCTGTCACTTGCAGCACTCAGAGAGTCTCTTTGAGATCACAGTCCCTTCTTTCTCATGGAGGAATCGAAACACTCCCTCATTCTACCTTGCAAATATATCACCTCAGGACTATTCTCTTCAAAAGTGTGTCCTTCCGCCCGAGGACTCTGTCATGAATCTCTATTGCCTTGGAATTACTCTCATTATAATATACATCATTTACTCACGAGGACGCCGCCGCTATAGGTGGTCTATGTGATGATGATATCTCTCAACCCGATCTGAACCATACTTAAATATCTGAACATACTAAGGAATCCGCTCTAAAAAGAATGTAATCTATTCTTGCAGAACAACCACATTTTAATGGTTCATGTGAGGAGATCACAACACGATCTGAATCATAATTAAGAATCTGACTACTCGTGTACGAATTGTCTCTGTACATATTAATAAATAATATCCCTTGCCAATAGGAATATAGCTTACTACTGCGAACAAACCAGACCTTGATGGCCCATATGAGGAGATATCAACCATCATTTAGGATCTGAACACACTTGCTTGATTGGACATATTTATCAATATTAATGCGCGGCAAATGGCATTTAATATTTTCGTGCGGACAAACCACATATTGATAATAATCCATGTGAGGATGTCTCAACCATACCTGAACCATAATTGAGGATATGAAATCTCCTATTATTAAAAGATATATTAACTAATATTAGTGCTTCCCAATATAATCTGCTCGTGAGAACAAATCAAATTTTTGATGTCCATGTGAGGAGATCTCCCCCTGATGTGAACCATGTAGATAGGAACTCTCTTGCCTGAATTTATCTGAATATATTAATGAATAATCTTTGCATGCCAAAAAAGAATTTAATCTACTCTTGCGAACAAACCAGTTATACATCGACCCTGTGGAGATGGCAAAATATGAATAAGGATCTGAACTATAATGATATTATTAAAAATGGAGTCTATTCACAAGAACGTCACATAGTGGATCCATCTGAGGATATTATCTAACATGCATTGTAATAAAGAAGTATCATTGAGGACATAATTATATTATTAATATTATTGCTTGCTAAAAGAATGGAATCTCTTATATTCTTTTATTATAATAATGTGACCACTACCCTAGTATGTACCATAACATAAGGCTTAATGGAATAAAATACTCATTAGTGTACATTTTAATCCAAGAACAAGATATCATAAATATTTATTTTTTGCATATGTAGATGTCTGAAAGCAGTGCGGATGAAGGGATCTCTCTGAGCGCCGAGACCTTTAATGCCCTCCAAGAGTTTTACTCCGAGCAGGAGGAGCGTGAGCATCAGAAGAACTCCATAGGCGACGTACTATCCTCTGAGGACTTGGTCAAGTCCAATGTGAATGAAATAGTGAGTGAGGATTGGCAGCTGAGTCAGTTTTGGTACTCGGAGGAAACGGCTCAAGCTCTTGCGGAGGAGGCCATAAGAGCCTCCAACGGGGGTCTCATCGCCTGTATTTCCTGCCCCACGCTCTACATTGCCCTCAAAAAGTATTTTCCTCAGTGCGAGGACAGGTTTTACCTCTTTGAATATGACCGGCGGTTTATGAAGGTGGCTGGGAGCAAGTTCGTGTTCTATGACTACAAGTCACCCTTGGACATTCCACGGGAGTTGAGGGATGATTTCTCTCTAGTCGTTGCGGATCCACCCTTTCTCTCCGATGAATGCCTCACGAAAACGGCTGTGACCGTCAAATACCTTTCCAAGGATAAAATCATTTGTTGTACAGGTAAGAAATTATTAATTACTTTTTGGTTTTTGAGCCCTTACCTATAGATATTAAACTCAAAGTTAAATAAGACACAAAAATTAGGCCTAATTAGTATCTACTTTTCTCTTCTTATTATTGTCATCTAATATATATATATATATATACCATCACAAGAACACCATGACTGCCAGCTATTAATATTTTAATCACTTGTGTGTGTGCCATTCTAAGTGAAATCGATCACTGGTCTATAAGCAACCCCTTGGATTTTTTAAAATTAAATTTTGCATGCAGTTTTGTGTTGGTTAGAAGCTCATCTGTGCAAACATTAGGCCTCAGTGTCCCTATATTTTGAAGGATAGAGACCATCAAAGTTTGTAAATCATTTTGAGCATCCCTATTTGAAAATTGCTGTACCTCCTCAGTTTATAAAAATATCAACATTTTTTATTACTGCAAATGTTGAATAATTAATACTTAATTATTTGTATGTCCCATAGAATACTATATTTTTCCCCACGTCACAATTGCGAGATGAAATCTTTAATCTAAAATATTTTACTCACGCTTTTCCCCGATTTTAAATTAATATGTTGATCCTTGTTATTTTATTGACAACTATAAGAAAAAAATATTCCGTAAACTTGCGTTTAAGCTGTATTACATGTATTATTCAACATATACAATAGATTTAACTAAGCAAATTTCAATCACTCGGCTGCTTAGAAAAATGAACATTTTATGCTTATTATTGCAGGCTCTAATATTCATTTTATGATATATATCATCTCGTTTATGTAAGAAAGTTAAATAAAAACTATGAAAATGAAATATTCTTTTTCTTTGTCATAATTATATTTTCGCTTATTTTGACAAAATGAAAATAATATTAATATGCGAACTGCTTCAGCGTTTAAATAATTGTAACATAAATTAGCTTGTTATTATGGATAAGGAAATTTACGGAGAATTTAGTAATATTAAATGTTGAAAGCAAAAAATACACTACCTAAAATCAATTTTTGATATTTTGGAGCAATTTGGAACGTTTAATTTGTGTTTGTACTATTTAAGACAGTCATTCTCAATCTTGGAGTCGCAAGATTATCTCGGGGGATTGTCAAATGCAAAAAGTATAAATGCACAAAATGGACGTTGACGTCTTACGTGACGTCATATGAATCGTATCAGAGATGCATGTCGGCAACTCATCATCTAATACGAGATAAAGGGTATTTCGAACATTTCATAAGGGGTCGCAGCTTTAAAAGGTTGAGAATCACTTGTTTAAGGAACTTTTGTTCACAACATAAAACATGATCAATGGAATGATGCTTAAAAAAGAATAATAAATACTTAAACGAATATTCATAAAACTATAAGTAATAATTTAAACTAGAGGCATATATACACTCAGAGAGTGCAAACCTCCGCCGTCACGGGGTCCTTATGAGCCTTCCGAGGCGGCGTAGAGGGACGGGGGAGGGTTCCCTCGACGGAAATTCCGAGAGGAAGACGCTCCCGGCACCCGATTTCACAGCACAGCGACATCTATTGGCAGAGTAGGCTAACTTGAAATATTTATTAGTATTTAGCTCGTTTTGCATCTTAATTCTGCACTCAGAGATGCCAAAATTTAATCACTTGTTCCTTTTGGCATTTCCAACAACTCCACAAAGTTTCATCCAAATCCGTTCCGTACTTTTTGAGTTATCCTGCTGACAAACAAACCAACGCCAGTGAAAACAATACCTCCTTCGGCGGAGGTAATAATTTGAATTATTTTTTTGGATTGGATTAACTCATTCAGGTACCCGTGGACATTTTTCACTCTGTGTGTGCATGGTTGGCGTCAATACTGACCCCAAATAACAAACATTATTTTATTTACCTAATATTTATTTACGGATATATTAAATTATTTTCTAAATAAATATTACAAATAACATGACACATATTATATATATATAGACTATTTTCTGTATTTAAAAAATCCCAATGATCAATATACATAAATATATAAGTGTTAATAGAAATTAATTCATTGGAGAGAAGTAGCATCATAATATTTGAAACGTTATAAAAACGTCATTCATTGGTTTATATGTTATCTTCATTTATTCATTGTTATCTGTAGAGGAGCTGTTGCCATTGCACAAATATTTATGTAAATGTTGCAAATTGATTGCATTTTAAAGTATCTTTCACTCTGTTTATTTTGTCCTGTGTAAAAAGGGTCGGTAATAGCATCTTCATGCTTCTTAATGACAGATTTTCCATTGAGCTTTTTTCCATGTTCTTTTCATCACTGTGTCTTAAAAAATGGGCGTCTCATAAGTTAGTAGTACTTTTAGGCTCATAAATTGTGAATAAATACATAAAATATTTATATATTTTCAAAATACATTTTTTTCATAATTTTGTTTTATTATGATATCCAGAAATCAGATAGAAGATCTTCATCGAACTTGATTCAAAGCCGTTTAACTATATACACATCGGTCACAAATCCGACCACAAATATCATCATTTTGATCTATTTTATATTCTATCGAATATTATTGGCAGAAATACATTCATGCGTTTGATTGGTGTTAATATATTTTTATTCCGCCAGTGTTTGTGGACCTGCTTTCAAATCATCGCTAATAAACAATTGTATGTTAACAACCTCAATAGATGTTGACTGTAACCCAATTGCAAGTCATATAAAGAGCATAATTTATGGTTATTATTTGTCCTTTGTCTTTGTTAGATTATATTTCTCGGTGGTCTGTTGACAAAAAAATGATGCGGGACCACCGGACTCGAAATCTATACAAAGGTTAATAACAATCTAATTACAGTATTCTATAAAGTTTGGAGCGAAAGACTTACATATGTTTTATGAAGACTTAATTGAGTTTAAGTTTAAGGACTCCCCATTCAGTGAGTCAAGAAATTAGTATGAGTCTAAGATCATCTTTTCAAAATTATATACCTTAAAATTTGTTAAATAACTTTATACCTATTTTTGATTGGCCACATTTTTCATGATTCTTTATAATATATATTATATATTTAATTTATATTTAAAAATGGTTTTCATGCATATTGTCCCCATACATATTAAGCCAAGTCCAATGATCATCATGTATTGACATAATGTATTAGTATGTAACATGCATTTGGATATCACATTGAGCTCAGTTCATTTTTAAAATGTCTAAAAATAGCTGCAATGACTCAAGAAGTTGATATAAAGTTACCCAATTCATCATACTCTTGGTACAATAAAATTTGCCCTTTAAATATCACGTTCCATAAAAGCCTGATGACCGCAATAAAGGTGATTATTTATTGTATCTGAAAGTCGTATTAGCTTTTGTTGTTTATAGGTTGACTGTAAAAGATAGTATCTCAAAGTGATGTGTGCTTTGAACATAGAGATATAAAGATATAGAGAGCATATTCCTTTCAATAGCTAATCTTATATAAATTAAATATGTACTTGGATTTTGTAGGAAAAGGAAGGCTATAGATTTTTTTTCATTTACTGTCTCTTATTGTCCCATATTAAATGCACTTTCAGGTACTCTAGTATTCAATGCATAGCATAAGCTTATATTGGATGTCTATTTATGTATCTGCTCTATAATATTATAAGTCATAGTTGTTTATTTATTTTCGAAATTCAAATTCTTTACACAAGGGAGCGCTTGGGCAAAGCGACAGTTGAACGATGTTTCTCAGCTATTGAAGGGAATAAGCTCTTCATATCCCTTTATGTCTCTATGTGAATGTCACAAAAGTCATACTTTCAAATATACGGTACCGATTGTCAATCGGTACGGTATTCGGTAGTTTCTACCGAATATCGTATAATCGTTTGATATTTGAAATCTACCGTCGGTAGTATCGAATACCGATTTACATTCGGTAGTCGCAGCTCTGTAAAACTCTGACTTTATCATAACATTGCCTATCGACCTCAATCATGTTACAGCTAGAATGTGATACTATGAGTTAGTCTTAATCTTTTCGAGTTATGATTCCAAAGGCCCCAATTTATGTTTCCAAACCAACTTCCAAATGAGTATAAGGGTTCTACCAATCACAGCTATGCCACTTTGAGCTTCAGTTCAGGTGCCACCACATGTAGCAATTAGTACATAGTCACATATCAACTTCCGTTAGAACTCTTGGTTCTGGATCTTAATGTTATGTCCTATTTGGGTTTAAATGTATGGTCATTGGTCTTTGTGATTCACATATCACAATTATGGCTTTTTTTGGCTTCAAAACAAACTTCCAGTGGGTCTTAAGGTGATCCCTAGTTACATGTCCTTACTGCAACATAAACATATACAGTGTGTTCCATCAGAAATGGAATTTTTAAATTACGAATTAGAAGTATTTAAAATAATTCAATTCGTATTATTGATACGCCATTTTGTTCATAAAGAGGGGATTTTTATCAATATATAAAAATCTCCATTGATTGTCAACCTGAAAATGTTTTCTGAACTTGAGAAGAAACGGATCATCCTGCATTTGGCAAAACACCTTCCACATTACGCCGATAATTTTTACTTCACTTCAAGATCAGTGGGAGGGCTGCGAAATCTTACCAGCTGATCCATTTCATAAGAGTTCTTGATCATTTCAATAAGACTGGTTCCATCCACAAGAAAAAACAAATGGAAACAAAATCAAAAATAACAGAAGCAGTGGTTCAGGAGGTAAAGAGTTTCTTTGAAGAAAACCCCAGTTGCTCACTCAGAAAAGCTTCTCATCAAATTTCACTCACCAAAACAACGTTGTGAAGGATCGTAATACATGATTTCGATTCCGTTTTTATCATTACACTTCAGTTCAACCATTAACTGATGACCACAAAGCGCAGAGAAGGCAGTTTTGTCAGTGATTCTGCAGCAACCATCCAACATTGTCGATATAATCATTTTATACTATATATATAAGTTTTCCTCACTTCAAAACATTAATCTACCCATCATAACTCCAAATTATACTTTAAATCACTTTAAAATTATATACATTGAATAATACATTAAATGTAATAACTTCATATCATATATGTGTATATTTATATCTTCATACACCGATGGTCATTCTGCATTCCTTCTTTCAATAATAAATATGGACTCAGTCAAATGTTTTGAAAAGGAAGTTAAATGCCTAAATATAGATTACCTGAGGCAATTTCTGCATTTTTCATCACTAAATTGCGTTTTAGGAGCCAAACGAGGAAGAAAAAGGCTTTCAAATGTAATTCTAGACATGGACCATTTTATAAATTCTTTAAATCGAAGGAGTTAAGTGGAAATCCCTGGATCCTGGATGCTGTGACGTCTAGAAATAAGAGGCTAAAGAGATCATTGGGAGGAAGTATTGTTCATTCAATGAACAAGATTTTTTTTAAATTCACAGTTAAAAAAATATATATACATAAGATTATACATAAAAATCGATGGTAATACATAGTAAAACTATATAAATAAGCATTTTAGTTTAAATTTTGGCACTATAGTACTTTAGATGTCCCGCCTTGTGATAGAGGTTGCGTCATTCAAAACGTAGTTATTTTTCCGCTTCTAAAATAATTGAGGTGTATGCATTTATAACTTTCTGTAATTTTATATTTCAGCAAACAATATCTTATACTAACAAAATAGCATTAATACCACAAGAATAAAAAGGAAAAATATATTAAAATTGATATAATTCAGCAATTTGTTTGAACAAGTTATCAAAAGCTTCCCTCGGCGATCTTCCATACTTTTCCCTCCACTTAAACTCGTCGAGGTGCCCAGATAATGTAGTATCATGGACACCAGCCATAGACTTAAATCTTCTCTTGGCATTTTTCCAATAGCACTCCACATTATTTGTGTGTGCGCCAGTGCCAGGATCGACAAAGTTTTGTGAGTGATTTACTACCTCATGCTGAAAGGGAGGTAGAACTGGTAGCTGAGGGATTCCACCATACGCAGCCTATCCGTCGCTATGTATGATCGAACCCGGCTCAACATTTTCCACAATTAAAGGGAGTAAAACAGTGGCACTTCGATTTTCAACCATAAAGAGGAACCCTTCTTTAGTGTTGGGGCAATATCCACCGAATACCCACCTCTCAGGAACCAGATGACCACGGTGATACTTCCTTTTTGCCATCAAAGATTCATCAATTTGAACCACCATTCCAGGGCCTCCAATCTTATAAGGATATCGGTTCAAAATTTGGGAACAAACATCGCGGAAGGATTTATACCACATTATTGCTGTTTTTGTGGTTATGTCAAACATATGAGGCACAGTAGTAAGTGGTATTTTTAAAGCCCAGGCACACACAAGTTTTATTATTTGAGAATACGAAAGATGAGATCCTTCCCAGAATGAGTCCTTCTTTTCTAATATGGTGTTATTCTTATGAGTTGCACATCTCCATTTCATGACGTTTTCTTTATGTTTCACAAAGGACATTGAACGTTCGCATGTTGGACATGTAGGTGGATAAAAGCGAAGACATCCTCTTATTTGGAGAAATTGCCTGGCAGATATGACGTCCTTTGTAGCTTCGTAGACTTCATCCATCAACATGTCGTAGAGAGTAGGAATACAGATACCTACAGATATGTAAAAAAAATCACTATTTAAAAAGATGAAATTAAATCTTGATTCTATCGAAATATGTATAATAGAACTTACACACAGTACGAGCTAAACTCTGGTGGGGAGATAACTATTTTTAATAACTAGGGAAACGTGTTCAGAGTGTGTTTACATAAACATAAAAAATAACTGATCAACAAATTAATTTAAAAAGCGGAAAAATAACCGCATTTTGAATGACGCAACCTCTCACACAAGGTGGGACATCTAAAGTACTATAGTGCCAAAATTTTAGCATCGATGCTGAACAACAAATGAATACATTCAAAAGATCACATGAGATTACAAAAAAGTAAAAAAAAATTAGGGGCGTTTATTAAATATTTTAAGTCTTTTGTATATTTCTTTAAGAGATTGTGGTTTTCCGGGATAATATTTAATTTACAGATGCCGCTAATGTACATGAAGATTCAGATGCAGAGGAATAAGTCCAAAGCTGCGTAGCGAGTTGCGACAGATATTAGAATTGGCCTTAATTCCGATGAATAATTATTTTAATTTTGAATAAATAAATTTAATGTTTTTATTTCACGACAAATGACCATAATTAAAGAAAAAAATATAATAAATTTCCTTTACTTGGATTTTTAAGGGACTTTGATATCATTAGCTGTTTTTTGGGAGTTTTGAGGGCCTTGTATCCAGGATCCTGTGTAATCGTATTATATTAAATACAGCTAATGAACTGATATAAATTCGTTCACCAAGCGAATTATATAAGAATTCATCTCCTTTTTGTTTTATCATATGTGAATTTAAGTGAAACCAATGATTAAAAAACCATCAAACTAGATACAAAATTTGTATGAATTTTTATATGAACTACAGTCGTCCCTCGCAAAGTTGCGATGGCCTGGATCCACTACACAACCACCGCAATATATATGAGGGTCGCGATGTTGATATATATTGAAATTTAGAGAGATTTGACATCACCCGCGTTTAAACCTACCGCCATTTTGCCTTGTTGTCGTACGTGCGTCTGAATACATGTACGCGACCGGACCTTTTTTGGGCCGCCATCTTGCTTTTCGAAGATTTACTAGTTTTTAACCTCAATATCTTAAAAACCACTGAATATTTCTTATTTTAGTACCCCCACATTGTAAAACGGGAGCCAAGCCGTCGTGGCGTATAAAAGAACTGCGAGATGTCGAGGGCCGAAGATGCGAGGGCCGACTGTATGTTTTAAATCATATCAGGAAAAATTTAATCGAGGCAATCTCAGGTTGAAAAAAGTACATTTTGAATGGCCCAAATATTTACGTAAATATCTTATAACTTGCCGTTTAAAATGCATATTTGTGTTTGCATTTATTTCCTAGTCCCATCTGACGGAAATCCCTTTCTTTTTAACGGAACTCCGTTACATGCGTTCCGACTCACTTTCAGCCCTTGGGCATATGTAATCCCATTATTGAAACTTGAAGCCTCTTAACAAACAAATAAGTAATGAAGTACGAACTCTGTGCACAAGATATACTACAAAACAACCAGTATAATCACAAAATACAAATTGATATATAACTATGCATATTTAAATAAGAACCTTAAACTGAATTATGGTTATTAAAATTTATGATGTCCCTTTTATCAATATTAAATTACATAATATCAGTCATTATTGGAATAAGAATTTATAAATATATAAGATCATGGTTCAGAAGTGTTTCAAAAACAGTTAGAAATATAGATTTTTGCTTCCTGAAATATGTTTTTTAATGCTTGTTATTTTTTTTAAATCTTTTTTTAACAGAATAATAGTTTAGTAGAAAAATAAGTAATGTCATGGCTTTTTTTGTAAAATGTAATTACGCTCTTAAAATACTTATTTGGGGCTTAATAAATTATAATACCGTAACAACTATATGTATATATCATCCAAGTAACGTCACAACGAAATTGATGCCTTTAGACTATTAGGCCTTCAGCATGCTTTTACTTTTTATACATAGTTTTTCATTTCCCGTTTTTAAGTTGATCCATCGAGGTCTTAAAATACATTATTGCAACTTCTTCTTTTTTGTGTGAAGCTAGTTTGGATTCATTCGTGAAGCGTTTTCTCAAATATACCATGAACACTGGTTGCTAAAACCAGTGTTATTTTCATAATATTGTATCATAATAACCACAAGAATAATTATAATTAAATATGAGGTAAATAATCATGGCTATGATATTACGGCTAGGATTATTTAACCACCACATGACATAGAAAGAGAAAAAATTGCTGTCTATTAGAAAACATAGACATCGTTCTTGCACCTCTTTGTGATGATTAGGAATGGAAATTTGAGCTTAGCCTTACTATTCTATGACTGTTTTGGCCGTGAAAAAGAGAGATGTAAAGAGAGGGATAGAAGGAAAGAGAGAGGGAGAGAGAAAGAGGAGGAAAGAGAGGGAGAAGAAAAGTTTCTCCCTCTTCTCCAATCCCTCTTTTTACCCCTCTCTCTTTTTCACGGCCAAAACAGTCAGTGAATCTGTAAGGCTAAGCTCCAGATTTCCATTCCTATTGATTATAGTATCAAATTAATCATAAACCCCTCCCCTTTTTCTATTATCAATAAGATGTGCTGTTTTATTATTGCTTTATATTTATTAAACGCTTAAGTTCTTCCATTCTGGAGGAGGAACTTTGAACCGGAGTTCCCTTCTGTGTCCGGAGTTACTATTTATTCCACAGGAATCGTCGACGAAAGGAATCAATTTGTCCCTTTTTATAATTGTTTAGTAACCAGTTTTAAGAAATCAATCAAAAGCTTTATTGTTTTTATTATGCGCTAAATAAACAGCTTGATTCCTTTCGATTCTTCATGTCCTGGTTCCTCCTCAAGAATAGGAAAAAGCTGTTTATGATAATGAAACTATCAACAGCTTATTACAATAAAAAACTATGGTCATTTTTATTAAGCTTTGAGATATTTTTTTACCAAATTATAACATATGTTTTCACTAAGTCTCTTTTAAAAGATGTTTTGGGTCTATTTTATGAGATATATTTGTGAATGGTTTT
>CP045899.1:2599338-2616605 GCA_013387185.1 Caligus rogercresseyi
CCGAGATATATATTGCTTTGAGGTGACACATTAATTTATAAACATGAACCCTATAATGAGGGGGTGTTCAATTCTGAATCGTTAAATCGTTAAACTAACCTACGCCTCACCATATAACTCATAGATGATTAAATTTGAATGAATAAAAACTCCTGAATAAGCATGGCAAGAGTCAGTTTTGTATGACGGATAAATTAGTATTCAGTCTACCTATGATTTTAGTTATATAATTTATGGGGGGTAGAATTGATATAATGAGGTAATTTAGGATGTGTATCCATGAATAATTTCACAATAAGTATTCTTTGACATAGTTTTATGCTTTAGCATTGAAAAAAGAGTGTTTTCAATTTTTTTGCACTCTTACAATGATATTTATCCAATACACATGTAGGTAAGTGGAAATCGTGGCCATTCGTTTATTAACTGTTTTTTAATTGTAGTTCTTTAGGGAGATTTATACAATTATATAGCATTAAAATTTTTATCATATAACATAAAGTAATATTTTAGATCATAATTGATCTATTTATTTCATTTAAATCGTGTCGTTGAACTTTAAAAAATCCAAACAGGAATAATGTATTATGACGTCATGATTGACGTAAATATTTATGCATACATAGCAATAATTTATATCTACAAGAATAGAGCATTCGTTTGAAATATATATTATTCCAAATTGTTTGTATTATGGTCAACCTCAAAGTTTTTCTTTGTCACAAGTTAGTAGGAAGTTAAGCAATATTAGGGCTTGCAGTATTTTGATAGAGCATTTTGGAATTTAACAAATGGAGATTGACCAAAAACCGATAATCGAAACAAGTATTGCCTAATTTTGCACATTGTATGACCCAATGACAAAGTATAATTACATCAATAAGAATATAGGGATAAAGGCTCTCAATTCATGGATAAAAGGGTCTCTCTAAGCTCTTGTAGAATGTTGTCAAATTAGTGTACATTGCTCTAGCAAGACTCAAGCTCAACATCTACTCTGTGGCATTCTTTCCTCTCCAAAACACCAAGTCATCAAACTTTTTACCCAAATTTCAAGGTCGCACCTGCATTGCATTATATATGTGTTTGATTCTTCAAATATTTAATGATCAAAGACGTCATTGACATTTCTTCCTTTTTATATTCCTTAAGACTTGGTATTAGATATTAGCTCCATCTGGCGAACAAAAAAGAAGTTATTTTTTGGCACTTCTTTCTGACTAAAAGAAGAAGCTCTCAATGCCCCTTTTTCTTTAATTATATAATATAAGAATATATTTGGACAAAGCAAGACTCAAGCTCAACATCTACTCTGTGGCCATTCTTTCTCCCCAAACACAAGTCATCAAAACTTTTACCCAAATTTCAAGGTCGCACCTGCATTGCATTTATATATGTGTTTGATTCTTCAAAAAATATGTATCGAATATTTAATGATCAAAGACGTCATTGACATTTTCTTTTTCCTATTCTTCTTAAGACTTGGTATTTAGACATTATAACTCCATCTGGCGAATAAAAAGAAGTTATTTTTTGGTCACTTCTTTTTTGGACTAACAGAAGAAGCTCCCAATGCCCCACTTTTCTTTAATGTTTTAATGGAACCTAAGGGAGACTCCCAATATTTTCAACTACTCGAAGCTATGTGCCTTATAAAGCCAGTTCTGCACATTTTTATTAAATAATTTAATTTTAATTTTGAGTACAAACATGGTTATTATCCTGGGTGGATATTATGTGGAAAGCTAATTTAAGTACGACTAAAGTACAATATTATATTAATAAATTTAGAAGAAGTAAAATGTCCCTATCAATTAGTTTTTAAAGAATAATTGATATGATTGTTATAAATATTCATTGATTTTTGTTGTTACATGTTCAATAAAAGTTGTACGGTGTATAATAAAGGCCATTTTTCAGATATTTTTCAATGATGTGACAAAGATCTCTGGCTCAGTAAGTACAAATGAAGGCATGGTGGATATATCTAGAATGAATTCAATCCCATGGAGTATTCTCAAAATAATTTCAAAATTAAAATTTCAAAAACCTTCATCGATAACATTGATAAATATATATATATATTCGAATTTAATAATCAATTTGACATATGTACTTTTTTGTATTTAATGAGGGGTCTTTTCTGCATGCCGCATGTCAGGGGATTGCAAGCCATTTAAAAGGTGAATCCCTTCTTAGCAGCAATTGGAAGTCGCTGTCCAGCGAAGAAAGGATTGCGAATGGAGACATCATCCATGATATTGGGTAGACTCGTCAAAAAGGATTTGTCCTCGGGGATGTTTCCTCGGGACAGTTGAACATATGCTCTGAGTCACAGAGACAGTTTTGGGTGGACTGGAACTTGCGGCTGTATTCGGAGGAGTTCTCAAAGTCATCGATGCATCCGTCGTTGGAGCTGTAGCCGATGGGACAGGGGTTTGGGGGGTCGCAGTAGGCAGGGAGGACGGCTTTGTTGCCCTGGCCCCGAGGGCTCTTGGCGGCTATAGACAAAGAAAAAAGGCGGGAAAAGCGTTAGTCAAGATAAAGTTGTTTCATGCTCCCATGAGTTATCTCAGTGGGTTTTTTTTTTTTTGGGGGGGGGGGGGGGGGGGCTAGAACATTCTTTATTATGTTATCTAAAAAAGGATAAATAAAATACAATAAGAGATAACAATAAAATAAATAAAAAATATTTTACAAAAGTTATGTTTAAAAAAAAAAATGGAACATTATAGAGCAAAATTCCTGTCTAAAAATTATAGCCTTATATAAAATGCAAAAAATCATTTCGTCCGTAAAAAGCGCCGATGACTTTTTAAAATTCTCTTTAAGACATTTAGCTGTTCCACTGCCCTTGATGGCACAAAACGAACTAGGTCTCCAGCTCACTCCCACCAAGAGTATCCTGCGTTGGGAACTCTTAGAAAAGAGCCGAGTAACGTGCCGCTATCACAATGATGATTGCGTGTTGAGAATCAACCTCAATGTAGGAGCTCGCAGCAGTTTTTTCGCAATGAAAGATTTAATTTGACTTAAAGCAAAATTATTGCTTTTTTATTTAATGATTTATCATTTTAACTATTTTTTCTACTTGTTAAATATGGTCAAAAAATGATATATTGGATTGAGAGATATGTATAATTTTTGACAAACAAATATGGTTATTGTCAATCTTGTAATTATTTGTTTGTTGTCATCAATACCGCCAAATACATACATTATATTGGATGGAATATAATAACTTTCAAATGCAAGAAGAAGATAAATGACCAACAATTATGAACAATTGACGTCATTGTTGTATTTGGCTAGGTATATATATATATATATATATACAATGGTTTTATTCATGTTAGACATTTTTAAATTCTAGGTATCTTGATTATATAAACCTTGACGTATAGACAATTATTTTTTAGATGAAAGGTCGGTGTTGGTTTGGTTAATTACAACTTATTATAATTTTTTTGATAAAGTTATTATATATATATATATACTTTGTATTTCCTTGAAAATATGTATATACTTTGGGACGTTACGCCGTTTTACCTGTGCAACGTATCCTTTTTAAGACTATTAGGAATAAGTGCATATAAACAAACAAAAGATTCTTGTTGTATCAAGGTTTATTACCATATTTTCTTTAATTAGTTTAATACTATTGGAATTTAAATATATTAAATAGCGTGATATTCCTTCCACTATATTCTAGATTTTTAAAGATAAATATCTTCCTCTTAATATGATATAGGGAGCCAGAGATAACAATCCATAGAGACAACACATTACGTTTTGCCAGAAGAGGTTGCGAGGTGTTCTTTGCTTTATTCAGTGTTGTTCCCTAACGCGCGTGCGAGTAATATATTACTTAGTGATATTACTGCGCAATAAATAGAGAGAACAAACATATTAGATATTACTTTCAAGTAATAACTATATGTAATATCCTAGTTACATATTACTTTCGTGAAAAAAAATATTCGACAGGCATTTTTGATGAAAATTAATGAACTGTGAATGTATGTGACGTCACCCAATGGACATAATCCTGCTTATTAATAAAATTAAAAATGCACGTTAATATTGATATTTAAGACAGGGGATTCAATTAGACCCACACACACAGAACATCCTTTTCGTTATTTATGGAGGATTTTATCATAAAGAAATAAGTTCCTCAAAGCCTTCGGGCCCCGCATGTCGATTGAGGCTTTTAGGATTGAAACCCACCGCCAACCCTAATTAGGAATGAGAGGAACCCTAATAATATACACCCCAAGCCCTCGGGTCCCTCCTGCTGATATAGGCTTTTATTTGGGTTGAAACCCACCGCCAACCCTAATTAAGAATGAGGGAACCCTAATTTACAATATTATACACCCCAAGCCCTCGTGTCCCGCCTGCTGATATAGGCTTTTATTGAGGGTTGAAACCCACTGCCAACTCTGGATAGGTATAAAAGGAGTCCTTACTTTCAATATCATACACCCCAAGCCCTCGGGTCCCGCCTGCTGATATAAACTTTTATCTAGGTTGAAACCCACCGCCAACTCTGGCTAGGTATAAAAGGAGACCTTACTTTCAATTCATACACCTCAAGCCCTCGGGTCGCTCCTGCCGTTATGGGCAATTATTTAGGGTTGAAACCCACCGCCAACTCTGGCTAGGTATAATAGGAGTCGTTACTTTCAATCTCATACACCCCAAGCCTTCGGGTCCCGCCTGCCGTTATGGCCATTATTTAGGTTGAAACCCAACGCCAACTCTGCTAGGTATAAAAGGAGTCGTTACTTTCAATCTCATACACACCAAGCCCTCGGGTCCGCCTGCTGATATAGGCTTTTATTTAGGGTTGAAACCCACCGCCAACTCTGGTTTGGTATGAAAGGAGCCAGAGTTGGCGGTGGGTTTCAACCCTAAATAAAGCCTATATCAGCAGGCGGGACCCGAGGGCTTTGGGTATATAGTATTGTAAATTAGGGGTCCCCTCATTCTTAATTAGGGTTGGCGGTGGATTTCAACCCTAAATAAAAGCCTATATCAGCAGGCGGGACCCGAGGGCTTGGGGTGTATAATATTGTAAATTAGGTTTCCTCTCATTCTTAATTAGGGTTGGCGGTGGGTTTCAACCCTAAAAGCCTCAATCGACATGTGGGGCCCGAGGGCTTGGGTTGGATAATTAAACTGTGAAGTAATAACTAATATTTTTTAAAAATATTAATACGCAGTAAAAAGTAGTATATTACTTACTACTTTCAAAGTAATATTCGACCACACTGGCTTTATTATGGGCATTAGAAAAAGGGTATTCCTTCATCATCTTGTTGTTATATTTGTATTGAAAACATCAGGAGTAGCGAAACAAAAAGTTCTGGCAAACTACTTTTTTCAGTTGTCAACTCGCTTGTCTTAGGACAATATTATTATGGATGCTTGCATTTCATCAATCAAAAGTGAACTGATGGTTATATTCATCACCATTCCAATAATCTTGGTATTCATTCTTCTTTTCTTTCAATCAATGGCATTCAAGATAAAAGTTCCAGTTTGTTAGCCTTAATCATGAGCACATGGATCCCTCATTAGATGGCTTATAATGCAAATAAAGTTCTTTTTCTTCCTTTTATTTACCCCCCAAAAAGAGCGGGAAGACTTGATGTTGTCATAGGGAATACAAGAGGCCTCTCAACCAGTTATTGCTTCATGTGACGTCATTTATAAAAAGGTCCCTTTTGTCTCTCAACCTCTTGGTTCTGTTTTTTTTATATCCAATCTGGTGCATTGAGTTAATATATCCCTCACCTTCAGCCTTGGTCACATAGTCCTTATCTTCATCGGATCGAGTGTTCACCTTGGGAAGGGTCCAATCATCATAGTAGTCCTGAGGGCTTGCCCTATGAATCAAAAATTCATGGAATTATTTATGAAAAAGGTTTTTTTTGTTGTTGTTCTTCTTCTGACAACATCATTCTAATTCAAATTCAAAAATTATAAATGACTCATCAATCACCTCAGCTCATCTTCCATATAATCAATTTCCCGAAGGATGTCCTGTAGCTCCTCCGTAGATAGATTCTGAAAGGAGTAGTAAAGAAAAGACGTTTTGAGCATATCCGGTTACATGCTTCTCTTATTGGATAGAGTGGTATTCAAACATATACATGTTTCACTGGAGACATATTGTTTTCACCTTCTACGAAAGAGAAAAAAACAATAATACAAAGAAAAAAATAATGACGTCATTTGCCATTCATTACGTTTATTATTAGACTTTAAAAAGGAATTGAACCCTTGTTGTTTATATGTATATTTGCCAAAATGTAACTTAATATTAAGAAATACGTCTTCATTCACTGGCTGGATGCCGATCTTATTTCTTCTTCGACCGGAGAAAGAGGACTTCTTGGTTGTGGAGTCTAGTCAAAGAATTAACTGAAATAACTTGTCGAAGCTCTGACAATCTGTCAGTTTTCCATCTCAAGAATCCTACAATTACAATTGGCTGCTTAGTATTCGTGCTTCAAGCTCCGCCGGCCTTGATCCCAAGCACGGCTGGATTCAATTCTTTGAATTATTATTTTTTTAAAGATGTGTTTAGACTCTGTGTAGGAGAGCAAAGAGCAATATAAATCTCCAACATGCATACAAGGCTCCCTCTTACCTCTACAACATTGTCAAAGTTCGTGGGGATGAGCAGCTGCTAAGCCCAAAGCAGGATACAAGGATCAATACGAGTACTTTGACATCTTTGATCATCTTATTGAATGACTGCGGATAGAGAGGATATATAAATAAAGATGTAGTCCAAAAGAGATATTTTTTTCGAAGTATACATTACCAAGGATGGACCTGGAATATCCTTGAGTGTGTACGAGCAAATTTATGTGTCCCTTACTTACTTATCTCTTCTCTCTCTCTCTATAAATATATCTGACTTTCTCAAAACATATTGTTCTTCTTTTGGCGCATGCGCCAATGGCACCAGTTGATCGTCATCACATACATTGATGGCCTTCTCTTCCTAGATTTGCCCCTCTGGTTTTTTATTGTTGTTGTGTAGGGGATATACAGCGTATAGTTGCATGTTGATAGAGAGAAAGAGAGATACTCAATAAATATTATGTCATTCATTATTCATCCAAAATACTAAGCATAAGGGCTCTACATAGTGTGATGAATTAAAGCCATTCGTGTAAGAGCTATATAAGGCAACATTTTCATAATTCCTAGTATATATTTTTTACCTTTCTTACTCCATTTTCTTTTACTATAAGTCATTCCCCCATGAGACAACGGAACCTCTGTCTTATTTCTTTAGACAATATTATCTCTCTCTTTATTTCTCTCTTCTCTTAGATTTACACAACAGTGAGAGTATTGTCGATGTCAAGATTTCAAACGTGTAAGCCCCGCACAATTCGCATATGGAAGGGAAATGGTCCAAGATAAATGGATTTGAGATGACCCTCTTTTGCACTTAAAGGTTTCATGATAAAACAAAACTATATTTCGCTTTTGAATAAAAATATCACGACAATCGTCGTATAATCTAATAATCTTTTTAATTATATTAATAATACATCAATATGTCTGCGCAGGGAAATGAACAGAAAGTTCATTGCACTCAACATTTTGTAAGTAGCAGTGCATATTACCTTAAGAGATCCTTGTATTTCGAGTCTCAGGGATCTAATAGTAGTCGTTCTTGATATACAAGAAATACATTTTCAAGTCTTACTTCCTTAGTTCCAACGTGTTCTTAGTTTTAAAAAATTAAGCTAGATTTGGAATCCTTAATTTGGCCCTGAGTTCCTTTCTCTGCACGCAATAAATATTAAGACATGTGTGCAAAATCATTTTTTGCGTAATTATCAATGGTTTCAAATTGACCAGTCTTGTGCTTTATTAAATGTATTTGAAGGTCAACATATGCATTAAAAAGAGTAGGAAAGAAATGATAGTGTTTCCATGAAATGAAAGACCTAAACTATTTTACAGACTTCTGACCTAAGAGCACAAAATTGTGATCCGCGTGTCGATTAGGAAACACTGAACAGAAGGCTAAAAAAAGTACTTTCAGTAAGAAGTTATATTTTACCAATTGAACGAGCTGAGGCAAGAACTCAAATTTTTATACATCCGTTTACATTTTGGGGTCTTTAATAGAAGTAAGCAGCTGAGTGTCAAATCAATTAGGACATCAAGAGCTTTTCGTATTTTTTATTATTTCTTGGCTTCGTTTCAGTTGTATTTATCCGCAAGAGGCGTTGATGTTGATGCAGCTAAGTAAATAAATACGTAGGAATTTTGGGATACATCAAGTATCCGTGTGACGTATTAGTAACATAGACTTAAACAATTGTTTTAATCAACCCCCCGCCGTTTCATAATGTATAAACTTAGGTTCCGAAATATTTTTCGTGTGACGTCCCTTCTGCCAGAAAACATAAACAAATCACTTTTACTATATATAATAGTATTAAATCCCTACTCAAATTATCATTAGTGCGTCTTATTCTTACAAAAATGGCTTCAATTAATTAAAAAAGCAAAAATATTTTTTAGAGGCTATGAGGAAATGTGAACAATTTTTTTCAAATAATTTTATAGTAAATGGAAGGGTTGATAGGATCGACAACCTTGTAAAAAGAGTTTAAAATCAATGTCAAACGTGCCGTCGGTTCCATTGGAAGCTATTAATAAATTTGCTAAAATTTGTGTATTTCTCCAAATAAAATATAAAAAAATTGCCTTCAAGAGCAAAAAGCTAGTATAGAAAAAGTTTAACAGAGAGGCGAAAAATAAACAGTGGATTAATTAAATGCTCCAATAAATTATATACTTTTTCTAATATGTTTTTCTAATAATATTTATGTAATATATTATTATAAGCAGTATTTTGTTTTGTTATAATTTATGAATTATATACTTTTTTCTAAATATGTCTTTGAAATAATATTTATGTAATATATGATTATAAACAATATTTGATTTTTAATAGTTTATAAATTATATACTTTTTTTCTAAATAAGTCTTTGTAATAATATTTGTGTAATATATGATTATAAACAATATTTTTTTATAATTTATTTCGGTGTTTTTATGTGTTTTATCATATAATTATTGAAGAGTTTGCTTTTTCATGAAATATTTTGGATAGTTTCAGCAAATTTAAATCATCAAAAATTTATGAGTACCCACAAAATTTAATTTTTTCCCATTTTCTAATAGAATTGTGATCATTAATTCTTCTATGATCTAATTAAAGGCTAAATTCGATTATATTTAACATATTTTACTTAAAAATAGACCTCTTTTGGCATATGTGACGTCATGCTCATGAGGTAGGTTGCGTGCATTATTTAAATGGATGTGATGAATGAGATCGTAAACAACCCCGGTATGGCGTCATATTTTTTAAATCCCAAAGCGACATCTGCTGTGCAAAAGAAATAATCGACTCAATTGAAATTTATCCAAGCTACCTACCTGGATGCGCCAATTTTCTTTAAAGCTTTAAAAAGGACTCGTTTAATAAATTATGAGATAAGACGATCCCTCACATACAAAGGAGAATGGAGTGCGAAAAAATGAATTTGCCAAAGAGAAAATTGTTTAACTCAAACTTTGATAACGGAAAGCCAATTGAACGTTCAGTGAATGGAATAAATTGAGTAGAACGAGAAAATGAACCACTTGAATTTATACTATTTTTATGTGATATGGAATGATAGCAAAGAATGATCAGTTTTAATAATGATAAATAGCGTCATCCATGGCATCACAGTAAGTAGAGCCGTACATTTCTTTAGTATTCATTAGCTTAACTTGTTAAGTAATTGACAACAATTAAATTATTTTTGTTTCTCAACTTAGAGTATATGATACCTAGATCACAAACTTTGTAATAGTTTTCCATCTTTACAACAAAGAAAAATTGTTTTATATAGAATCATGCATTTATAGGATGTATAACGCTCTTCTTGTTAAAAGCAAGAAATTAAAAATATACATAAAACCAAAAGAATAAAATATGAAGTATTTAAAAAAGGATATCATTTGTGTGACCAATAAGGATGACGAGTTTTTTAATACTTTTTTCATGAGGATGTTTCATGACTTTGATCTTTGAATCTTTTGAAAATATTTAAGCAGCATCCCTCAATTCAATCTCATCAAGCTTTCCTAGAAATTACACAATTCTTTGTAATTTGTCATTATATCGTTTTAGTTATTTCACGAGGAGGTAACATAATTACTTTAATAGCTGTAGAAGGTCTTTGTAAAAAAGTTATCAATGTCATACTTTTGAATTTTCACGATCGATGGACTTGGTTGTCATCAAATATGCAGGATGACATGGTTGTATATGTAATGACATTTAATAAGAGGGGTACTCGAGCATACATTAAGGAAGATACAACTTCCTCATTGTTCCTCAACGACATTAACTATTATAAGCATATCTTAGGGTCGACTATTATGTAAGGTTTGCCCTAAACTATTTGGGAATTTTGTGGTTAGATATAAAGTCGAGTAAGGTAGTGCGATAGCTCAGTGCGTTAAGGCGTGTACAACTCTCAATGTTAGGGGCGTAGGTTCGAATACTCCCGAGAGGGAATGGTTATTTTTGATCTACATCATTGATATGATCCTAGGTTGTATAGACTAGTTTAAATACTATAATGCTTATTATATCCAGTCGATACAATTCTATCGAACCATATAGGCAAAAAAAAATTCATTTATGTATTTTCGCACTGCCCTGAAAGTTTTTACTCTGTTTCTGTATATAATTTTAGTGTATTTTATTTAACACTGTATAAAATTTTCACAGTTAACTGAATAAAATGTTTTTAACCGAAAAAAAGTCGAGTTCCATAGGAATCGTCCATTTTTATCGCGTAACGTCCACTTGGTTTAATCCACAGTTCTGTCATATTATTAGTCAAGCTCTGAAATTGCGTACAAAGCTATCCTGACTTATTTTTAAGGAGTTCGCGAATTCTGTAGTGAATAGTGTAAGCTTTAGATATCGCTGTGATCTGTATTTTCCTCTATATTTGCCTCTCACGAGAGCTGAGACCTGCCAGTTCCTATAAAGTAAAGAAGTTATTCTTCTTACTTCGGGCCGCAAGATACGGTATTAAAATTGTGTATGAGTTGATGATATAAGTTAAATAAAGTTTGTTTCTGCCCTGTTGAATTAATGATATTGTTGGACGAAAGTTCCAGTCTAGGTAAGTGTGTGCTCTATGTCCGGAACTAATGGCCAAAAGTTAATATAATGATCTAATTTTAATGCTCACATAAGCAAGGATAAACTTTAAAAGGTAAATATCTTCATTATAAGGCATTTTATAACAAGATATATGTAGTCATTTGATAGTTTATTCAAATGTTACTTATAAAAATATATTATAAGTAATATATTCGTTTTCACATCTTCACTTTTTAGAAAATGAGTATTGTGATGTACTTTTTCATGATATAATTTATAAATAAGGGCTTCTCTAAACGCCAATTGAATAGATAATGAAGAGTAATTAAAAATAATAATTTCATCAAACAAAGAAGCCAAAAAAAATTTTTTTTTTAATTTTGATAAAATAATTTGTGCTTTCATTTGAATGATTTTTTTACACTATTAATTGTAAAATAAGTTATTTTGAAGATATTTCTGTTGCATAACTTATGACCGTAAAAAAAGAAGTGAATAATAAGTGACTTACAATATTTAAGTTCAATAAAATATCAATAATAAAATGTGAATCATATATATTCATATATTTCCTACATGACTTCCGATCCAAAGGTTGATTTGATAGAGTTCAGAGTCATGAAAGGTTCGGCTATTAAAGGTTAAGCCTCTGTCTCCTTCAAGTTTAATTGTTTCATATTTCCGGGAAAAGTCTACATTTAAATCAGTTGCATAAAAGTAGATACATGATGTTATATCAGCTGAAGCCAAAGAGTAACAAGGATATGGAAATCATCTTTAAAAGCTTATTTCTGAATTTAAAAAATAGTACATCTTTGCTACAAAAATTCATTCAAGAGTCTATCCCTCTTGGACATAATATTTTGAGCACTCTTTAAGCCTATATTGTACACGAAAGTGTTAGTTTTCAACCATATTTTATATTGAATTAAGAAGATTTGCAAGGACAATGATTATCGCCTCAGTAACATATAATGTCCTTTTGATTGAAGTTATGAGAGATTAACCGTAGGCGTTTAATAGGAAATATTTGTCTATGAACAAAATCTCTTCTCTTTTATTTTGCATAAAAATATCACAATTTCCCATTTTTTTAAAGTAATTTTAGGCATTCTATTGGAATGGAGAAGTTCATTAAAGTGATGACGTCAGTAAAGTAATATTGGTTCAGTACTTAAAAAGGACTTTTATTGAACTTTTTTTCCTAAAAGATTATTGGTTGAATAAAAAGAAGCCCCTGAAGTAATAATAAAAGTTGGTCATACTGAAATACGGCATCCCTCAACTGTTAAGGTATAAAATATAGATAATATAGAGTGCCAAAATAACGGTTGGTATCGCTGAAATTTGGTGTATTGTTAGTTCCCCTTATTTCGGGTAAAGACAGGGACAGAAAGAACGGAAAAAGAGAGTCAGACTTCTATTTTGATCATCATGAAATAGGGAGAGTTTTCATCGAATTCCCTATCTCATGGAGAGAGAAATATATATTAGATATGTGAAGTCACGCTTTGTCTATATCTGTCATATCTTTTTCTCTACAATGGGGAGCCACAAAATACCCATCCTTGCTTTGGTGTCCTATAACATCAATCAAGGAGTATGAAAATTATCCCTTAGCCGTCATTTCCCATATCAATAGTCTTTTCTAATAATGCCCTAATTATAGGTGATATTTTGGGGGGGGGAAATGGTCCGAAATGACGATTTAACATTGTTACAACCTTAACCTAATAGATTTGACTCATTATAGCATATTTGACAGCTTATTATGCTCAGCTCGTTTTTTTTTGCCTATATGGCTCATAGAATTGCATCCGACTGGATATAAAGAGGCATTAAGCATAAAAATTAGTATATCGAACCTAGGATCTTATCATATAGAGGTAGACTCAAAAATGACCATTCCCTCTCGGGAGTATTCGAACCTGCCCCCAACTTGAGAGTTGAACACGCCTTAACGCACTGGCTATCGCACTCCCTTGCTGTCGGTTGATTTCTTCATGTGCGTTCTGATGAATCATATGGACCCTTTAAGTGACCTTGCATGCTGTAAACACGCAACCTACCACCCACCTGGAAACAAAAGTGGCTACTTTAAAAAAAAACTTCCTTTATCCACAATTTTATCAACATGGAAAAATATATAATAATAGTTTGTAAAAACAGTATGAAAAATTAATCTCCTAATCAAATACAAGTGTTTACTATTAAAAAACAAACAAAGTTGATGACATTAAGTAACAGGACCAATTGTCAATGATAATGTAATGTAAAAGGTGACAGAAACAGCAATTCAACATGGATTAACACTTATGATGTTAACGTATTCAGGCTTTTTATCATTAAATGTGGTCTTAAGTAAGATCTTCAATCATAATTTACTATCCACCATTAAAATAACCTCTACATGGTGTTTTTTTTTCGTAAACAACCATTACACAACCTTTGAACACCATTTTTACTTTACAAAGCTCCAATAGCTATAAATTCATTTTATAAACGTGCTTACGAAACAGCAGTCGTAAAAACATAATAATAAGTAGGACAACCTATGTAGACGTGACTAAAAATGAACGAATGATTTCGTTTTC
Organism: Caligus rogercresseyi; assembly: GCA_013387185.1. Classification (NCBI taxonomy): domain Eukaryota; kingdom Metazoa; phylum Arthropoda; class Copepoda; order Siphonostomatoida; family Caligidae; genus Caligus; species Caligus rogercresseyi. The sequence goes on from CP045899.1 coordinate 2,613,155, forward strand.
ATTATTCATGACAATTTATATAATTTATTTCTGTGGATAAAATCTATTTATAGATAAATAAATAACATGTTCAAAAAAGACGGTTTCGTGTAGGAAACGTTTTAATATGCTATGGTTAGGGATAACAAAATATTTGTTTTCGTAAACCATCTACATATAAAAATTATCTTTTTAATATCACTGTTCTTTTCTTTTTTGAAAGTCTGATAGCTATCGGACATAGAAAACTAAGAAAAGCAATGACAGATGGATAGTCCATTTATCGCCAGATTTAGGAACATTTTTTTAGTATGAGCAGTTGTTTTATTCAATCAATATTGATATATGGAATATATTAATATCGAGAAAGGATTTGACAATGACGTCATGGATACATACCCATGAAATAAGAAAACAATCCGTATCTTTATGGATGAATTCCTTCTATCTTAGTTAATGTAAGTTCCTCAACATCGCGGTGATTGAAGTGATAATTGTAGAATAATGCCAATATATTTATTATTATTCCCGTCCTTTATTTTCAACCAATCACGTTTCAAGAGGCATCTCCTTTCTATAGCTCTATATATGGGCATTCAAGTGGAATTAATTATAAAGTCAAATAGCTTGTAATGTCAAAATTATAGTGTTTTTTTTTACAAAATGAAATCTACATATTTCTTTTCTTTAAATGACAAATGAAGATTTATTTTTCTTCTCCTTTATTGTTTATAAAATAGATATAAAATATAAAAATATAATATATAAGTAAAATAAACATTTAGTTTATAATAAAAAATTAAACAAGAGGTATATCAATGAAACTTCATACGGGTAACTATTTATATATTTCACTATTTTCATAATTTAAAATATTCTTCTGATTTGAAGGATAAAATTGAAGACGTTCCCCGCAAAAACCCATGAATCCTCGAGACGGAGGGATCTTGAGAGTGAGTGGCCGTATCGGGCGGCAGCAGAGATCATCACGGACCGAAGAATAGACGGTTTTATAGTTTCTTTTTTTGTCAAACAACTCGCTATGTAAGCTTTGGAGTTTGATGGAGCAAACTCCATTGCCTGACTTTAGGGGAATTGTGTCCTTTTTTCTTTAGGGCCGAATAGGATCGTTGCATTGGTATACTTGTCGTCGTTGGTCTTAAGTCCCTTCACGTTGAATGACAGAACTTAGTTAAAATTGTGACAAATGAAGAATTTAAAGATTTTTCGACCCTCTTAAGATATATATATCAGACTTGTTGTCGTTCGTCATTCGCGAACGATGAACGACGAAATTTTGACAAACGACGAACGATAAGAAAAAATTCCTTATCGTTTGTCGTTCGTTTTTTGGCGCCAAAAAAAGACAAAGATTTTGACTTTTATGAGACAAATTCCCTTCTAAAAAAAACGTCATCACTTTTTTCAGAAATTTCTTTCTAAAAAAACGTCATCACTTTCAGAATTTCTTTCTAAAAAAAAACCGTCGTCAATTTTTTTCAGAATGGCGAACGACAAACGAACGACCGAACATTATATTAAAATTAACGATGAATGACGAACGATAACTTTTGGCAAACGACAATTTTCACGAACGTCAACAAGTCTGATATATATAATATATATATTTTGTATGATGCTTTATTTCTTGTACATTATTTTTGCAAACAAGTATTTATATGCATCTAAGCAGAACCGCTTAAATTTTGTATGGCGCGCTTGGAGGAGGTGCTAGAACACTGTTGGGTTTCTAACAGATTTTACGAAAGTTAACAAAATGTATGTTATATAAATCGATATGAGTATATTTTTTTTCTTATTATCATTGTGTTTTTGGTTTATTCTTGCCGAAGTGTTTTATTATGTATTTATACCAGGCTTGTGAACGGAACGCAAAATTGAACGGCGTTCAGCTGAACGCACGTTCAATGACGGAACGCAACGAAACGGGAACGCAACTTTTTTTTTGCACGCTGAACGTTGAGCAAAAACGCGGTGTTTTTGCGTTCAAAAAAAACTACGCAGTACTTTTTTTGGAATTCTTTTCTAAAAAAGTCATCACTACGCAGTACTTTTTGGGAAATTTTGAACGCTAACGGAACGCTGAACGCAAAAACATTGAACGGAACGCGCTAAATTTTTAACGCTTTTAACGCTGAACGCAAAAAAAGCTGAACGCTCACAAGCCTGATTTATACCGCAACTACTCTGGTTTTTGCATATATGTTCAATATATTTTTAATCAAGAATGTGGCAGAGGGGAGCAGGGAAATATAGCATTTGTGAGGATTTGGTCTCTCTCAATACTCAAGGATACTTGATAATAAGGGGACTGTAAATACTTACTAATAAACTCGAACACAAGAGATGTTATCCCCAAAGTGTATATATTTCAAAGAGAACTAATAATTAAATGCACCCTATTTATAGGTGGGTGAAGGGATTTCGCAAGCACCTCTGTTAAGAGGGGGATTGCAAAAGCGCGCGTAATTATTACGCTTCGTAACAAAAAACCTTCCCTTGTTGGGAAGGGAAAAAACAAAGAGGAAAGAAACAAATAACAAAGTACGCGAATAGGCGCCAATAAAAACCTCCTTTGTAAGGTAGGAAAAAGGATGCATCTCTCCTCTGTGGGGAGAAGCTGTTGTTGGGAAGGGAAACCACTTGGATAAAAAACCCTTCATTCCCGCCTTCTTTTTCGCGGGAATAATCATAAACCCAAGCCATCTTTTTTTGGTAATTAATTACATGAATGATGCAATCTTGGACTTGATCACAATCACAGATATGATAGTGACGCCATATTCCTGACAGACCCCACCATAAAATGGCGGATCTGAAGGTGAACGACATTTTCTGTCTATGGCGATCATATCGATCCTACTCATTTTAACTGGATATGTGGATTTCCGGTTGTAAGGCCAATTCCTCCCAGAAAGTCTAACTAATTGAATAAAGTATGACTTGGAGTAAGCAATGTGTTATTATCATTATTGCCAAGCTAAGCCTGTGTTACTTCATTTTCTCAGGGTGTTAAGTCACTTTCCCTTCTCATTTACTTTTATCCAGTACTAGTGACCCGGGTTTGTTGTGGTAAGATAGGTTGTAAAGCGATCAGACCCCCATGACAGCTTTACCATGTTTTATTTATTTATTTTTATTTAAACTTATTGTCCGTGCACGGTTTGAGATGCTTTATTGGTCTTATTTATAATTTTGTATAACTTCCTTTCCGGGTCGTCTTTTCTTCCTAATTTATAGTGATGAGATTCAAGGGCATCTCTATCTGAAAGCTCATCGGAATTAATTGAACTACTGGATCTACAGACATGGTAACTGTTTTACCCAGGAATAACTTCTTCCTCCTGAAACATTTCTCGTGGCAGGGTAGGTCATTCACAGGAGATCGGTACACCTGCTCTGGTTGTACACCCAGAGCCGGGACTTTCAACGTCGATCCTGACTTCCAGCA
>CP045899.1:2616705-2635136 GCA_013387185.1 Caligus rogercresseyi
TTTCTTGAATGGAGTCATTGGTCCACTATAAAATTGAATAACATAGACATTTATATTACTTACAAACAATTAATACCTTATTTTGATTTGAATTATTTGCTTTTTTTAAATATGTATTCTAATAATAATCATTTAAATTATATTTTTGGAAAACCATATATATGTACGAAGAGCATATATATCAGGAACGACGGGACACTTTTTGTCGCGGGAGTTAAATTTTTCAAGCCGGGCCGGGACTTCAATATATTTTCGTTCCTTCGTCATTCTACAAATGACGACTTTTTTTAGAAAAGAATTCCCCCCAAAAAGTGACTATTTCTTTTGTATAAAAGAAATTCCAAAAAAAAGTGACGACGTTTTTTAGAAAATAAATTCTAAAAAGATGACGAGGCTTTTTTAGAAAATGAATTCCTAATTTTTTTAGAAGATAAATTCCCAATTTTTTTAATATTTTAAAATTTCTTGAAGTCCCGGCCCGGTGTTTTTTTAGACACCGGGCCGGGTACCCGGTCGTTTCTTGATATATATATATAATAACATATATATATATTTAAAAAAATTAAATGTGGGAACATTTTTCACCGAGAAAATTATGCCATATTATATCACAAATCATCTGAACACATTATCCTTTATATAAGAGACATTTATCAGAATCTGAAGTTCTTTATGTGGGGAAGTTGAATAGCATAATCAGATTTCATTACATGGTCTTTCATTAATAAAGATGTGAATGAAGATCACGTTTGTGTACATAATTATTCACATGTAATTAATTTATCTGATCTGGGGAAGCTTTTTTATGAGTCAAGTGTTTCAAGTCACCTTAAATGAATAATAGGCTGAGGGACATCCTTAATTCTATGGGACATTATTATTATCATAATAAAAATGTTATATAATCCTATTTCCGTCAATTCTTTTGTATCATTCTCTGCCTTTGTTGGAGCTCTATTTACATCATAGATGGTACTGATACTTTTGTGCTGACATACATATCTCATAATCACAAAATCGTCTCGCTCTTCCTCTTCTTGCATTGGATTTCTTACTATTCCATCAGAAGTAATTTTAATATCAACCATCAGTTGGTATCTATGTAAATTAAACGCGGCCAAAAGATACATCTATGTACAACCATAGAGATAAAAATATATAGAGAGCTTATTCCCTTCACAGTGCCCAATATAAACAAAGTAATTTGTACAAAGTCATGGTAAGCTGATCCTCGAGATAGAATCTATCTATATGATCAGTTTACAATGACGTAATACAAATTACTTTGTTTATATTGGACACAAAAATAGCTGAACGCTGTTTCTCTGCTATGAAGGGAATAAGCTCTCTATATCTTTATATCTCTATGTGTACAACCTTTCAACCAGCATGACTAAAAACATATTGAAGCAAGAAAGCAGTGGTTTGGTGATTTATGCATTCAATTTTCCTGCTAATTTTCCTTTTTATCATGAATATTTTAATAATTACGGCAAATGCTATTTTATGTTTTTTTACATCTCTGCTTACCATTATATATATATATATCTTGATGGGTCTGTTGAAAACTTTTTTATCTTTCTAAATAATATTATCCATAGTTTTCTGTTTTTTAATTTCATCGATAATATAATTGTATATTTTAAAAAATAAATTTTCAGCTATATAGCATTTTAGGATAGTTTTAACCAATAATGAGTATTATTAAAAAGTTATAATGAAACGAATATCTTAGCGAATTTTTATGAATAAGATAAAAGTATCAATGAAGATTTTTTGCCTATGTAAGCTAAATGCATCTATTTATTTTAGCGGCAAAGTACTGGAAGCTGACATGTACAACAACTATTATAAATGAAAAGTTCGCACAACAAGTACTATTCAACCAATTTCTTTATGCTTAATGTTTCATTTTCTTGAAAGAGGATAAGATTTTTTCTCTCTAAATTAAGACCTTAAATCTTGCAGCAATCATTAAAATCCTATCAATGGATGTATCAATAGGAATGTCTATAAAACGAAAGAATGTTGATGACTTTATACAAAATAAGCAGTGACCTACGTGCCATTTGACATACTCTATTCATTAATGGAGATTGGATACACCTCAATTTTAAATGGCATAGTTAAGTCATTACAGGGTGTTTATCTCCTCTGCAGATGTAAAAAGGGAATCTTCACTTTGCAAAGTAATTGCATGATCCGCTACGTTTGATAGTTATACATCCAACAAATGGTTATTCAATTTTAAAAATCTGTTCTTGGAGGTACCATTGAAGGATATTCTAAAAGGTCTAGTCCGTTAAGTCACAACCTGTATTGCTTTATGTACAAAGGACTTACCAACACCTAAAGCGTTAAAGTAAAGTTGTGCATGCAAGGAAAAAGTAACTAAAAAAATTGGCCAAAATTTTGGTTATTTTCTTTAACGTTAGATGTCGCAAGTCCATGAAATTACGTCACAATCCTATTTAAAACCAGTTAAAAGGGATTCAGTTTGATGATTTGTAATATATAAATAAAAAATGTCTCTAAATATAAATAATAAAAGGACTTTGTTGTTATTTTCAAAGAGCTCTAGCATCAAAGCGCCCCTTACGGACTAAAGAAGAACAAAAATTTTGGCCAATTCCTTTTGGGAAAAAGGAAGAATTTTTTGTTATGCATGAGCTACTTTACTTTAACGCTTTACCAACACCCTATCGCTGGGAGCATCTACGGAAGGACTACGGATGAAAGGCACTGCTTTTTCCTTAGACGTTACTTGGAGAGGCCAAAGATTTTCATTTGTGAGTGCACTTAGGTTACTAAAATTTTAGACTATTTGAGATTATTTTTTTAATGTGTCATTTATTTTAAAATCATACAGACATAATATATACAACAATTAATAAAATAGCAAGAGGGGTTGTGATAATAAAATCATAAATAAACATTAAACATCATAATCTAAATTATATAAAGGCAAAGTGAGTAACACGATAAAGAGAAACAAATTTTGTAAATAGTATATAAGAACATCTTTTATTGCACGGCTCCCTCGATGATGATGTCATTTGAAGTCCTCTTATATCTTCTAACAATGAGTCTCAAAGGAGAGTAAAAATGACCACAGGACCACTGAAGAAAAACTATAGTTTTTAATTAACTTTTAAATGTACATCTACTTCAGACATATTTTGTTTACTTTTATGTTGGACACAATTAGGACACGATTAATTGTATTACGACTTAATTATTATTTTATATTTATAAATTACATTCTGAAAAAAATACCCATACCTGATATTATTCCTAGGATTGTGGACAATATGGCGGAAAAAATGGTTCCTAATTAATTGTACAGCTTTAATGTTAATTGTTTCATTTCCAAAGAAATTGGTTACATCTTGTAGGGTTTGTTTATTATTTGTTTTGTCGGCGGAACTTGTTATATTACATCAGAACTCATGTAAACAAAGAGGGATATTTCCAATAAAAAAAATAAAAAAAATGTGACGTCATCACTTAGACGATTTGCCTGTGTATCTAATACCTACACCATCTAAATAAATAAGAATGTGTTTAAATATTTATAATATGGTGGACTAAAATTTATGAAGCCACACAACCTCGTATATAATTTCAAATAAAAAATAAGATTTTTATGACTCTGTGTAACTATATTCACATGATTTTAAGCAAAAAATGAAATTGGTTTAATAATATGTTATTTGCATTAGATTTTCAATTTTCAACCCGAAACTCAGCCAATTTATTAACATCTGAAAAGGTTTGATTATTTATATTTTTCACTAGTCCATAAAAGTAGTAGGTGTCCTTTTATCAAACAGACAGAAAGATAATGAGAGAAAAGAAAGAGATATATGTAGATATTTTTATCATATTTTTATGCCATAAATCATAACAAATCGATAATGTGACGTCATGCGTGACGTTTCAGATTTTCTTTTATAATCAGAGGAATCTAAACATTGCGTTCTGCGCATCTTGTATTATCCATTATCTTTGTAATGCATCCAATATATATAATATATTCCGTTATTTAATATCATCACTAATAAAAACAAATCTGAATAAAATTAGGTCATTTAAATCCACGATAGAACATTACTAAGTCATTCTTTGGTCTCTTCAATAGACATGTACATTAACATTGATTGAGCACAAGGGGGGCTCAGGAACAGCAATTTTTCCGTACTAAAAGATTTCTCCTTGAGTATGTTTTTATTATACCCCCTTGAAAAGTTCGTTTATTTTCCTTTAGAAAAAAGAGTTTAATCGCAATGTAGAAAAAAATTGAGGGCAAAAGTTGGGAATTAGCAAAAAATTACTTTGTCTTTTTCCTTCTTTTCTTCCATTGCTCTTGTTACTGTGCAATTTAGTTGTTGCCTCTTTGGAAGAAAACAAAAACTACTCTTATTGTATATGAACAGACAAACAAAAAACTTTTAAACTTTAGTTTGGAAGTAAAATAGTCCTTTTGCAATTAGTCAACTACTAAAAATAATGGACAATGTTGTTGTTCACTTCAAAAAGTAGTTATTTCATTCAATGAGTTTTTTTTTTTTGCTTAACATCTATCACTCTTGTTTGAAAACTAAAGTATATACCTGGTAAAACGGTAGACCCATAAATCATGGTTTAAGAGCGAGATGTTTATTAATAAGCACTCCATAGAAAGATTCTCAAAATATTTAGCCATCTTTTTTCTGATTTATACATGCCACAAGAAGAAATCGTCATAATTCACAATCCACGACTGTCGACGCTAGTATAATGATGCGTGTTATTTGAGCGAAATTAAGAATATTTATAAATATTTTCATCTTCCTCATAACTGATAAAATATATCAATGACTCTTATTAAAAGTTAAAGCTTTGAATTTTATAAAATAATAGAATATACCCCATATTTTATTCTCTGAAGTATAAAACATAGCATGTCAAATTGGGAAATTGCAAATTTCCCAATTTGACCCCATACGGCCATTATATTCTTTCCGCTCCTTAAACACTTGAATGACAACACTTCAAAAATACATAAATATTTGTTGTATCTTGTTAATACATTTGTATTTGACACAAGGCAAATAAAAGTTTGTTAAAACGATAAATAAAATTATATGAAAAAAATATGTCTTAATCCTGACTTTATATTTTCCTGCGTGGAAGACTCTTTGGTTGACTATATGTGTAAGAACCAAAGAAATACATTCGGATTACATCTAGCAATAATTTTATTCATATTTTGATAAAAAAAGACTGAAATTAAGTATAAAAAATTAAAACTATCTTTGAATTGGTGAAGAAGAAAAACATAATAAATGTTTGTCAACAAATTATTGTACGATAAATTAAACAATTATGAGGACTTCAAATGACATCATCGAGGGAGCCGTGCAATAAAAGACAAAGACAAAATTTGTTTATGTTTTTGGTGTTACTCACTTCCACTGTATATAATTTAGATTATGATGTTTTAATGTGATGGGTCTTGCTTCAGAGGGTTAATTTTAAACTACAATGTTTATTTATGATTTTTATTATCACAACCCTCATGGTCTTTTTATTTATTATTGTATATAATATTATGCTATGTATGATTTAAAATAAATGGCCCATTAAAAAAAACCAATTATGTATAGTAATCGATGAACAAGTAATGACTCTTAAATACCCTTACCCTGGGCAGTATCTATGGAAAGACGGAGGAGGAAAGATATTGTTTCTTTTGCAAGAACTGTTTGGAGACATCAAAACATTTCCTTTTAGAGTGTACACAGATAGGGAAGGTTTTAAACTAACACATGGGCTGAAAAGTCCCGGGCCTAACAAAGAAAACACATTTTTTTTGTTCGAAATTAGCTTTACTCATCAACGTAATCTCCATCAAGAGCAAAGCAATCATTCCAGCGCCGCTCTAACATTTCAATACCACTTTTGTAGAACGATCCATCTTTTCCCCCAAAATAGGCCTCAGTTTGAGCGACAACCCCTTCATTCGTGCGAAATTACTTACCGGCGAGCATTTTTTTCAGGTCAGAGAACAACCAGTAGTCGCTGGGAGTCAAATCTGGCGAATACTGTATATGTGGGAACAACTCGAAGTTCAATTCACGCCATTGTTTTGATTGACTTGTGACAGGGTGCGTTGTCTAGATAAAACAAAAAAAATATTTGCCATATGCGGTCGTTTCTTTGCAATTTCGGCCTTCAAACGCTCCAATAACGCTATTTAATATTCACTGTTGATGGTATTTCCTTTCTCAAAATAGTCGATGAATATTAAACCACGCATATCCCAAAATACCGAGGCCATAACCTTTCCAGCCGATTGTTGTGCTTTCGGGCGCTTTGGACGAGGTTCACCAGTTGCTGTCCACTCAAATGACGATCGTTTTGATTCCGGAGTGAAGTGATGGATCCATGTTTCATCCATTGTCACATATCGACGCAAAAATTCCAGTTTGTTACGTTTAAACATGGCCAAACACTTCTCAGAATCATCAGCACCTTCCTGTTTTTAGTCAACAGTAAGCAAATGCGGCACCCACTTTGAACAGAGCTTTCTCATAGTCAAATGCTCATGCAATATAAAGCCAACACGTTTTTTTGATATCTTTACAATGTCAGCTAACTCACACAACTTCACTTTTCGATCATTAAAAACGATTTTGTGGATTTTTTGATGTTTTCTGGTGTTACCGCCTCATTTGGACGTCCACTACGTTCTGCGTCATTGGTGTCTCTACGACCACATTTGAAGTCAGCAAACCAACGTTTTATTGTTGTTTCTGATAGAGCGGAATCCCCATAACACTTTTCAAGCCATTGTTTCGCTTGAACAGTATTTTTTCTCCTCAAGAAGCAGTGTAAAATTAAAACACGAAATTATTTTTGATCCCTTATTTTAAAAATAACAACAGTAGCGTCACTCTTAGCATAATAACTCAAAAACTAATGAATAGAATATTATGAAATTTTAACAGCTGTCTTTTGAAGGTTAGTATTAACTGATAAAAAGGTTATTGCAATAAAATACCGTCATATATGTGTTAGGCCGGGACTTTTCAGCCCATGTGCTATCTTCAATATATTTTTAACGAGTTTTTAGGATTACAATTGCGGCGTACAAGCTTTGTTTTCTTTTATACCGGTCTGCATCAGGAAGAAGTTAATTTTATCATGGCAAAGACCCAGTTCTTTATATACAAATTGCGAACAGAAAGAATCCCCATACCCCCAAATTTTAAAGAAATAGTCGATAGAACAATAAAAAAACTATTGACATAATTGCTGTCCTTTGTATATTGTATCTTTACTTAATGGTTTTTTATTAATACAAATTTATTTTTTCACAATATCTTAGGAGCCCCCCCTACAAATACCCCCCCCCCCCTACAGTTTATAATGTTAATGTTTTAGTTAAAATTTAATTATAAAGTTTGATTTTTGAAGGTTTTGTTGGTAATGTCTTGTCGTAGATATAAATGAGAATAAAATTGTTGTACTGGTGTACAAAAAAAAAAGTAATGACTCTTTATCCCATTGAAAAATTGCTTACGAATCATACGAACAATCAAAGATGATACTCTGATGATGGCAGTGAATAAGCGATTAATGTAAAAGTAAGGCTTTTCAAATCTTCAATATAACATGTTATTCATTTCTAAATATTTGATTTTTTCCAATATGGATTCGCTCCTTTGCCTATAAAGATCACAAGTCAAAAAGTGTTGAAGATATCTAAAGCATAAATAGAATTTTAAAAGCAACAAACTCAAACGTTTAAATTGTTTTTTTATATTAAAAATACAAATTAAACAAACACTTTGACCATTTTCAGTTCACTTTAATAATTTAGAACACAGAAATATTATACCATCTTCGGTAGTTCGGTAGGTATATCCACATCAATAAGCAATCCAAATGATGGGTGTCCATTAGGGTTGTTCTTATTTTTAAAATGTTTGAAATGTTAGCAACAAAGTGGATTTTCTGTTTCTTGGTGATAAAAGAAGACGACATACAAAGTTTGAACAAAATCGGTCAACATTACGAGGTCGCTCAACGAGGTCAAAGTTTTAAAAATTTAGTAAAAATATAGTTTTCCGCAAATTTCTTAAAAAGTGGACGTTACAGACTTCAATAATAATTATTAATTTAAAGGAAATCTAATTTACTACCAGACGTATTTTTGATTTTTTTTTACTTTTATTATAGTTTCTGTAAAAACAAAGAAAAAATGGTTGAGATACAGATAATGGTTGAGATACATATTTTTTTTTTTCTCTGCAGCAAGGCCTTTATTAGTCACATAAAAAACATATTAAAGCAACTAAAAGAGTGATAGAAAATTTTAAGTTTTACAACAACAATAAACATTATAGTTTATAATAAATTTTCTACTAAAAGGCCAAAATATCTTTACAAATACATACAAATCTAAATAACTAACACAATATCTAAAAAACAAAGAATAAAATTACGCGAAAAAAAATATTAAAGGTCAAATTATTTTTTTAATTTTTTCCTTGCGGTTTTCATTGTCCTTGGAGTAGATTTTTTTTGTAAAATCGTAGCACCTTTTTCAAAGTATGGAGATGTCGTGCAGATTGAGAAGGGTAGAACTTAGTAACTTCAAAAGCATAATTCCATGAACTGTCCTGGGTTTTGGGGATTCGTAAGCGAAGAGCACAATACCTCGCAGCAGCGAAAATAAAAATTGCCCTCAGATGGTCAACATTTACTGGCGTGTAGCTTGTCAAATTTTGGCAATATAGGCCTTACAGTTAGAAATTGAAGCATTTATAGCTTTGCCTTCGACTGAGATGGGCTTAGTGTATGGTTGCAAACCAAAAAGTAAAAATCCATTAAGGAAGCTGGGCCTAAATTTTTTGATAAAATCCTGATTCAATATAATAAAAGATTTTAATAAAGCTAAAACTGGACAGTCACTAAAAGCGTGAACACTGTCATTATAAGTTTTCCCGCAGTCCTTGCAGGGGCGAAAAAATCGAAGCAGCCCAGCAGAGATCTGGAACTGAGAAGTGAATGTTCTACTGTCAATTAAACCCACCAGAGATCGCATAATCACCTTATCCCATGAGGAAGGAAGAAGAAGGACTTTTTTAAAGTTATTTAGGATCGCCCGAGCATCAAGACATTCATCTGTTTTGGTTACTAATTTGAAACACCAAGGAGTTAAAGGAAGATGATGGGCAGCAGATCTATTCAAAGGAAAAACAAACTTTCCAGTATGGAAGATGGAGTCTCTCTTCAGGTCATGCAGTGTAAACACACTTTCACTAATGGCAGTCTTTTCAAGTCTATCCGGACATGGTAGGTTTGTAAAAAAGGGCGCCTTTTGGAAGTTTTGACGAATAATGTCGATGATCCCGCTCGAATCAAAACAAGGTGTTAAAGACCAGACAATTCTCTGAGCTGCCCCCCATTCCTTTGATACTCGGTCTACTGAGTCATTTGATAGAGTAGTGCCGAACATTAGGTGTTTAAAAATACTGGACTGACATATAAAATTTCTCCACTCTACATTGGGTTTGTACAAAATGTCCTTAAAAACTTTTATATATATTTTCGGTAAAATAACTTCTAGCAAGGATAACCCTCCGCCCAACTGAGCGCGAGGCCGCTTCAGCGCCGGAAGATAGCTCTGACTGAATAATAGCCTTAGCCAATTTTGTTCCTCTTTAATCGCTTTTTCAGCTACTGAAGGTATTGCAGTTGCCACGTATAAAATTTGAGGAATTAGCTGGGTGTTGTATAGGAGTATCCTTTTTTGTAAATTGAGATTTCTCCAGGATTTGCACCATTTTCTAACTTTCGAGAACCGCTGTTCATAATTAGAGACAGATGGCCCATCCCTCTGCCAATCAATGCCCAATATATTGACTTTGTCAACCACACAACACCCACAGATTTGAGTACATTTCATTGGGGACCAAAGACCTATTGGCAGAATTGAAGTCTTCTCTTCATTGATTTCCAATCCAGATGCTTTAGAGAATTTTCCAAAATAAGAGAGCAATATCTCAATCCTTTTATGTAGTTGGGCGTTTGAATTGCCTTCCACCATGAGAGTCACATCATCTGCATAAAAATCCACCAAATGTTTCTTCCCTCCAAAACTAATGCCAAAGCCCCCATACTTCCGAATGAGGGATCTGCAAAACTGTTCCATGGCTGCAGCGAAAAGAAGGGGAGAAGCCGGACACCCTTGTCTACAACTTCTACCCAAAACAATAGCATCACTATGAACTCCATCGATGCAAAGAGTTGAAGAACCATTGAACAACAGAGCTCTCACAGGATTAAAAAACCGTCTGGGAAGATACTTTCTAACAGCTCGTAAAATAAAATTGTGATAAATAGAATCGAAAGCCTTTGTAAAATCTACTGCTATAATTGCTCCATAAGTTTTCCTATCCCTAGTCAAATCTATGGCAGCTTGGATATTTCTTGAAATATCTGAAATATGTCTATTTCGTAAAAAACCCTTTTGTTCATTTTTTAGCTTTCTGTTTAAAATTGGCTCAATGTGCTTAGCCAGGACTCCTGCTAATATACGATAAGTCTCGTTTAAAATTGTCAAAGGTCTCCAATGATTTGTTCGAGAACCATCACCCTTTTTTGGAATTAAGACGATCCTACCACGAGTAACCGCAGAAGGAAGTCTACCCTTAGTCTCCATTTCTTCTCCAAGTTTGCTAAGATAAGGGACAATGTCTTCTGAACATAAGGTAAAAATCTTCCCCTTTATATTGTCTGGACCAAAAGCTTTATTGTCCTTAAATTCTTTTTTTATATAATCTAAAATGGTATCATGACTAAACAAAGAACCAGAAATGATCTTCTTATGCTTAGGGAAACAGCTCCTCGAATATTCAAAAACTTTACGAAATTTTTCACAGAACACTCCAAGAATTGAATGAGAATCTGTCAGTATTTTATCATTGACAACTAATTTGTTGATCCTCTTAGCTGAGTCCTCTTTTTTAAGCCATAAAAACTGTCGACGTGAATGTGAATTTTGTTCAGCTTCTACTTTTAACCTCATTTCCTCTTCTGCAACTTCAGCAATTGCCAAATTGTTAGAGACGTCCGTTACTAAATGACGAGAAAATAACGTTCCTTTTTTAATCACAGACTCAATGTCATCCTGAATTTGCATCATAATCTTTTTTTTGCTCTTCATGAAGCTTATAGTGGTATCTCGGACGATTCTACAAAAAATTCTATAAAGCCGACTACAGGAAAGAGAATAATCAAAATACATTTGCAGTCTTGCTTTCAGTTTTATTTTATATTCGTCTAACTCAATAACCCAGGATGGAATTCTAAAACTTTTCTTTGCAGTAGCAGTAAAAAATTCTAGATTGAGCATCCTATGATCAGAAAAAGGTACAAACGAATAAGTGGCTCTTTTTGTGCAAGAAGACAACTGAGGAGTCATCAGAGCATGATCGATTCTTGACTGTTTATCTCTCATCCTCCAAGAGTATTCTTGATCAGACCCTAGCTTTTTAACGACATCTACCAATCCTAGTTGGCGTATTAGTTTCGTAAGACTGAAATAATTTGGGTAGGATTCTTTTTTAGCATTCAGACTAACATTTAGATCCCCTAATAACAAAACTGGTCTTGGATCTAATTTTATGTTGTTAATTATGGATTGGTAGAATGCTGAGGACTTAACATTCGGTCCATATGCGTTTATCAAATTAACTTCTGTTTGCCTTGTAGTGACTCTAATCAAATGCCATTCACTTTTAGAAGAATATTCTTTGATGCATTCTGATGCTCCATAGGACTTTAATATGAATGTGAGTATACCCCGACGATTACCAAATCCAGTAAAATAATAGGAATACCCGGGAGGGACACAATAACTACAAGACCGAATACAGGATGACGAGATTAAAGATCGTACATCTTGTAAGCAGATGATATCAGGATTAAACTTTAAGACTTTTTTCATCATGGCATGCCTAGATTTACGCTCTCTTCCACCTCTTGAGTTGAGAGAAACTACCCTTTTCATACCCATATTTCTCTTCATATCCTCCGACACCCCTTCCTCAACACAGAGGTCAGTAGACGTCAAAGAGATCATATTATCACCTCTAATCATTGGAAAGAAGAAGAAGAAACAAAAACGAAAACACACGAACTATCAACTAATCATCATTTCTGTAGACTTTTGAGGGAGTCCTTTTATCGGGCGATAGTTCCAAATCTACGGCTGTTCTCTTCGGGATTGACCCAGATCTAGTCCGATGAGGTAGAACGACATCCTCCAATGTATGAGTCTTAGCTAATTTTTTGAGTTTTTTGTTATTTTCAGCAGTAACCTCTTTCACACCCGGCAATGTGTTTTTGTGAGCATTTTTTTTCATTTCAATAATGGTTGGATCTGAAATATCCGTTTGATCCTGAAGGTTGCCAATTTCTGATTCTCCAACTCTCGTCATTGGAATAGTTACATGTTCCGTAGCTAGAACTTCAGTTTCATCTTGAGGAGAACCTAGGTGTGGCTCATGACATGCCGTATTTTGGATGCTTTTACCTACATCAGGACCAACATTACTTCCTGAGCTAGGAGAGGGCGAATCACAATTTTCTAGCACAACTAGATCAGGTATAGTATTAACATTTTCTGTTGAAGGCGAATTGGGTTCATTACTTTTTATAGTGTCCAGATATTCCCGCCACTTCATGGACTTATTGGAACATTCCTTAGCAAAATGTCCAAAGTGAAAACATCGCGCACAGAACTTGTTTTGTCCCATGTAGGAGACCCTCGTTCTTAGACCCTTAATAGGAATGAAACCAGGTATCTCACACTTGGGAGTAACATTAACTGTGTAGTTCCCGTTCATTAAACCTTTAAGCCTGCCTTCTTTGAAGGTACATTCTTTAACAGGACCAGTCACTTCTCCATATTCCTTCAGAGCTCTATTGATATCGTCATCTGTGATGTCCTCGTGTGGAGAATGCACAGTAATTTTTTTCTCAAAAATAATAGGATTACCATCCTTATCTTTTCTTTGGGCCTTGAGTCCCCTGACTGAACCCATAATTCCCTTCATATTCCCATTGGAACTCCTAATAACAAAATCATCTTCAACATGTGCAAAGGTAACCCCAATGTCAACTTCTTTCTTCAATTCTATAAGGATCATGTTTTTATATCCGGGACAAATGCGGATTCTCTGAATATCTCCCTGTTCAATCTTAAGTATCCTAAAAATAGTGTCCTCTACCTCTATAATAGAGGGTACAGATTAGCAGCATCCTCCCTCTACACAAATAAATCGAAGGTTTCTCCAGAGGAACAGTCCTTGCCATTGTGAAAAAAAAGAAACGGAGACATCTTTCCATTTCTTCATTTTTGTCCCCGAATCCTCCCTCTTGTTCGTGCAGTGGAAGAAGACATCCAAAAGGTGTACGGAGTAGCATTAGACCCTAGGGATTGGCTGGTCTGTACATCTGCCTCTTATAAGCATGCCTTTGAAATGGAACACATCATCTCAACTGTCCAGGGGATCCTTTATGTCGCTAGAGTTAAGGGAGCTCCTCTTCACTTGGGGATTGATTGCGTGGTAAGAAGAAGCTTGGAGATCCTCGACGGCGTCCCAATTGTTCATCAGTAGTGCTGGTTCCGGTGGAGGAGCTGTTTGTTTACAAAGAGAGCCTCACGCCTCATGTTACTCTCTTGACGCCTTCTTCTATTATTTTATTCTTCATCTTTTATTATTATTATCCTCCTTTTAAATATTACTTAAACCCCTTTATTATTAACCTGTCTTATATTTAATACCTACGACTGCATTATTCTTATTGTATTTTTATAAATGTTTAAATCAACGTCTTAATCAACTGTATTTGAAATACAAAACAAACAACAAAAAAAATGGAGTGTGTAATGTTAGCATATTTCATAGCTTTTTTGTATCAATTAACTTCACTCGCCTGTAGAAGATGACTTGTTCGCTTCAGAGTAAAATTGTAATTTTAAGTTTAGTAAACCTTTATATGATAAATCCAAAAATAACCTTGGTTGCATTCTATCAATTCAGAATTCAGTACAATCTGAGTTTACATCATATGATTCAGAGCCTGTATTGACCTATAAGAAATCGATTATTAAAAAATGAATAATTATGTGTTTTTTAGATTTGCGTCAAGGTATCCTCTCAAAATTTTACTTTGTCTCTGACGCATTTATAATCCATTATATGCGTCATTTTGTACGCGATATATATTTTTTTTATGTACATATAACTTTCCACTTATTAAATTGACATGATTTAGTATACCAAAATATTAAAGCTGGTTTACCAAGCTTTCATTTGATATGTTTGGTGTTCTAAAAATCGCTATACTTTAAGAGAAATAAGCAAATACATTTTTGCACGTACTCTCCCAAAAAAATTGATCTTTTGATATGAGAATATACAATTACCGCTTGGTAACCACTGTTACTGGATAGAAAGAGAAAGAAAAAGAGAAGGGAGAGAGTATTTGCCTCACTTCTCTCGCTTCTCTTTTTTTTCTCTTTCTAAAGGTTTACTAAACCTAAAATTACTATTTTACTTTGAAGCGAACAAGTCATCTTCTACAGGCGAGTGAAGTTAATTGATCAAAAAAGCTATGAAATATGCTAACATTACACACTCCATTTTTTCTTTGTTTTTACAGAAAACTATAATAAAGTTAAAAAATCAAAAATACGTCTGATAGTAAATTAGATTTCCTTTAAATTAATAATTATTATTGAAGTCTGTAACGCCCTCCACTTTTAAGAAATTTGCGGAAAACTATATTTTTACTAAATTTTTAAAACTTTGACCTCGTTGAGCGACCCCGTAATGTTGACCGATTTTTTTCAAACTTTGTATGTCGTCTTCTTTTTATCACCAAGAAACAGAAAATCCACAATGTTGCTAACATTTCAAACATTTGAAAAATAAGAACATCCTAGTGTCCATAGCAAAGGGGATTCATACAATCTCAAGAAAAACATAATGTACTCTACCTCTTTCTTTATACTTTTTTCTCTAAATAAGTAGTGTTTGATAACTAATCAAAACTTTGATTATAATATGATTAAATTAAAACATCATAAATAAAGGCAAAGACATCATAGGTATATAATATTTGAATTTAATAATTATATTTTTTTCCTAAAAAGTTCATTCTGACTACAAAAGTTGAGTAAAGATAAATAATTCTGTAAATAAATAGACATAAGCCTCTCTATAGTTATATTGTCTGATATTTGGATATAATATTTTAAGAATTGTAGACATTAAGTCTTGTAAATGAAAAAAAGCAAATAATGTCTTGAGGTGTAAAATAGTCGTCAATGAATTCAATCATGGAAATTGGATCGCAGCATCATGCGCCATACTCTTTTTAAGCTCCTTGATGACTCAAATTATAGCTAAGAATGTTTAAAGGATTTCATGGTACATCTAAATATATGTAGTTCAATATGTATTAACATTTTTTTATAACATTTCCTTAAAGATGATTGAGAAAAACATTTCCTCCTAAAACAAACAACAATTTAATTACTCAGATCCCTTGCTCTTGAGAGAGCCATCAATATCCATCCATCATTATAGAAGGCATTCCTCATTATTTCATTTTATGTGCAATATTTAGAACCCTAAAACAAAAGTATATATATACGTGTATTATATATATATATATATAGGGATGCAAAAAGTTAATCGACTAATTTTTAAACGATTATAATTTATTAGTTGCAATTAATCGACAGATTGCGTCCTCTATTTGAAGTTAATGAAACTATTAAAGTTTATTAGTTGCAATTAATCGACAGATTGCGCCCTCTATTTGAAGTTAATGAAACTTTGAAATGAAGATTTTTCCCATAAAAATAAAGATGCACTTACCCAAGGTCTGTATAATAAGGTCTGGGCAATACAAAAACAAACATATAGCAGTGTGACTATTCAATGACGTCACTGGAGAACGATTCTATCTATCTATCTATCTATATCAATCTATCAATCTATAAATATATATATTGGTTTTAGGAATATTTATATATAAAACTTATGCACAAAGAAAATCTGATAAAGTATTTTTTGTTGGGAATTATTGATAGTAGGAATTTTTCCTTAACGACACTTTTGTATAAAATACATTTTTAAAGGAAACTACTGACTTTTGGGCCCAGCTTATCAGACAAAATAGCTTTTTTGAGCATTAATGAGCACATTTGGTTAGTTTTATTTTATAAACTGAGCCCATTTTGAGTACTTTTTCCTTCATATATAAAGGAGTATATTCGTATATAATAGACCCATAAGCGTACCTATGAACAATAAGCTACGGTAAGGTAGGCTTTGTGAAGAATAAAATAACAATAACTTAATAAATAATAATAAGCAGAGCTTTGTTATGTTAATGCAGAAGAGGTATGGGTCACGAACCTACCTTACCTTACCGTAGCTTATTGTTCATAGGTACCCTTATGGGTCTATTATATACGAATATACTCCTTTATATATGAAGGAAAAAGTACTCAAAATGGGCTCATGATGAGCAAAATATAAACGGAGTTCAAGCGTAAAGCCCATCAACTCATTGAATGAATCAAGGCTACAAAATGGCAATTCCCTGAGAGAATCGTTGATGCAGAAATTGCAACATTCATTGTCAAGGCACATACATGGAGTGACAACAAATGAGTGGGAAAATAATTGACTAGATTTGATCGTTTATTGTATATTTTCTTTTCATATTTGTTCTATAATATTCTAAAGTAATGCATTGAAAATAAAACATAGATAGAAAACTATTATTTCTGGGAAAACCTCCAACAATTATTAGAAACCCTAAAATTACAAACACACGGATCATGAATCAAAATGATAAATAAATATTTTTCATATTTTACATAAAGTTATCTTTTAAAACACAACAATTCAGAGGAATTACCCACTGAGATAGTTAATATTAATTCTGAATTTTTAATTTTGTTAAAAAAAGATATATACTCACTAAAGTAAGAAACAAGAACACACAGCCGGGGGATTTTCTGAGTTAGTCTAGGGAAAATAACTTTACATGATAGGAGATCACATACGATGTTCCTAATTTTATCTTTCAGAAGTAAAAACATGCCAACAGATATTTTATTTTATTCATCGCAATATATATGTTAACTATTTTGTTACGAAAAATAAGTTTACGTTTGATTGAAAAAAATGGACGCCATATTCAGCTGATAGTTACATATTAAGTCAACTTATTTATTTTAGTTGTTTTAAATTATATTGCACTTATTCAAAAATGAAATTTGTGAGAAAAGGTACATTCAAAAAAACACATTCACGTATCGTACGCTATCAACGATTTCCTTTGAGGTCGTAACGGACGGACTGTGGCGCCAAAACAGTTATTACCCCTCCCCCCAATGAAGGAACGGTACAATCATGGTTTTACTACATAAATTTATGGATATTTATTTTTTTAAGGAGATTTGCAAATTTTATTCCTTGAAGATAAAATACGCACAAATCACGAGCAAAATAAAAATAAGAATTATAAATACCTTACAATGGACTAATAGATATATATTCCGAGTCAAAGTCCACAATACATTAAATATGAAACATAGAAACGAAAAATACGAAAACAACTTTTCAAAAATGAAGGCTCAAAGTGATAATTTCATGTTGTTGAAGGTCATCATTACACTATGCTCTATTCGTCATCCGAGATTCATACAAAATGGAGCTAATTACAAGTCTTACTGTTAAGCAAGAGTTATATAAAATCAGAGCTGGGATTCGGTAAAAAATCTACTGCCGGTTCGGTATTTGGTAGATTTTATTATATATATACAGTATCGATCGATATTCGGTACGGTAGATTAGAATGAGAGATAATTATTTATGTATCTGCTCTGTGACTTCTCCATTTGCATTTCATATCGGATAGTTTATAAAAGTACAATTAATAAATCATTTGTTATAATTTATAGAGATACTTTGATTTCAATACATACTATCTTATATAAATTGTATATGTATTGGATTTTGTAGAAAATGGAAGGCTATAGATTTTTTTTATTTACTGTCTCTTATTGTCCGATATTAAATGCACTTTAAGGTACTCTATATTCAATACATAGAATAGCTTATATTGGGTATAAGATTATGTATCTGCTCTATAATACTATAAGTATAGTTGTTTATTTATTCACGTTCTTCACAAAGGGAGCGCTTGGGCAAAGCGACAGTTGAGCGATTTTCTCTGCTATTGAAAGGAATAAGCTCTCTATATCTTTATGTCTCTATGTGAATACTACAAAGTCATACTTTCAAAATACTGTACCGATTGTCAATCGGTACGATATTCGGTAGTTT
>CP045899.1:2635236-2647037 GCA_013387185.1 Caligus rogercresseyi
GATCTTGACGAAATTTTCAGTGAATAGTTTTGAGAGCTCAGGGAGTGTTTAGTGGGGTTGTCAACTCCCGGAAAATTCGTCATCGACATGCTTATTTTATTCGCCAAAACGTTTTTTGTGATTTTTTAAATTTACAAGTTAGATTTTACCAAATTTCTGTGGATAGACTGAGGTACTAAGACCGTGTTTTTGTTTTATTGAGTTTCCCGGAAAATTCGTTTTCTACATGATTACTAAAAAATATTTTTCTTTCTGTCCCGGTATGTCCCCCAAATTTAAGTTTTGTGGAAAATAACAACACTTTTTATTTTGCAACATCGTGCTAATCAAATTTCAATAATGCCTAGAGAGGAGGGGATGTCAATACCCAGCCTTAAGGAATACAAAACGGAAAAAAATGGCAAACGATGCAATGACGACTTTTTAAGGAACTACTTCTCATAAGAAAATAACATAGGCACTCTATGAAACGACTTAAAAAAACTTTATTTACTATGTTTAAATACCCAGCCTAAGAAACAAAAACAAAAAAAAAAAAAAAAATGGCAATAAAGACCCAAGGACAACTTTTTAAGGAACTGATTTGAATATGAAAAATCAAATTAATGACATCACTTAAATTATTCATCTTCTTTTTACGATGTTTAAATACCCAGCCTTAAGGAATACAAAACGGAAAAAAAATGGCAATGAAGAGCTATGACAACTTTTTAAGGAACTGGTTTGAATAGAAAAAGTCACATGCGATGATTTCACTGAAATTATTCGTGTGATCCTTCTTTTTATGATATTTAAAATACCCAGCCTTAAGGAATACAAAACGAAAAAAATGGCCAATGAGACCCAATGATGACTTTTAAGGAAATGATTTTAATATGAAAAGTCCATGCGATGACATCACTAAATTATTGTGTGATTTCTTCTTGTGCGATGTTTAAATACCCAGCCTTAAGGAATACAAAACGAAAAAAATGGCAAGGAAGACCCAAGGACACTGTTGAAGGAACTTATTTTATATGAAAAGTCACAATCTGATGACATCACTGAAATTATTATGTGATTTCTTCTTTTTACGATGTGTGAAATACCCAGCCTTAAGGAATACAAAACGGAAAAAAAAATGGCAAAAAAACCAATGATAACTTGTTAAGGAACTGATTTAATATGAAAAAAGTCACATGCGATATTGGGTGTCTACCGGAAAATTCGTTTTCTATATAATTACTCAAAAATAAGTGTTTTTCTGTACCTGCTTTTCCCCCAAGTTTAGTTTTTAATGGAAAATAACAACTTTTTTAAATGCAACATCGCGCTATTCAAATTTTTAAAACGCCAAGAGTTGGAGAGTGATGTAAACACTCCAACTTTCTTGATAAATCTTAGTTTTTGCTGTTCCCACATCAACGGAGATCAAACAAATACTCTGATGTTCAGCGCTACCATACATATATTCGGCACGCTATGTTCCCTGTGTAATGACTCAATTTTTTTGTCTTTTATGATCTTTAAAATACCCAGCTTAAGGAATACAAACAGAAAAAATGGCCATGAAGACCCAATGATGACTTTTAAGGAAATGATTTGAATATGAAAAGTCAACATGCGATGAACATCATCTAAAATTGTTTGTGTGATTCTTCTTTGTGCGATGTTAAATACCCAGCCGTAAGGAATACAAAACGAAAAAAAATGGCAATGAAGACCCAGTGGCAACTTTTAAGGAAACTGATTTAATATTAAAAGTCACATGCAATGATTTCACTGAAATTGTTCGTGTGATTTCTTCTTTTTACAATATTTTAAATTCCAGCCTTAAGGAACAAAAAAAAAAACGGAAAAATGGCAATGAAGGAACAATGACAACTTTTTAGGAACTATTTTAACATGAAAAGTCACATGCGATGATATCACTAAAATTATCGTATGCTCTTTTTTCTATTCCTAAGACTATGTCAAGTTGGAAAATCCAGGCAGCGCCAGGAACATCATGCTTGTATATATATATAGTATATATAATATATATAATATTTATATATATATATATATATATATATATATATATACTATACGAGGTATGATCAAAAAGTATCCGACTTTTGGTTTATTGGTCAAACGAACACAGCTATGGGGGCGGGACTTGCTGTGTGGTTGGGAGCATGACTACTGCGCATGCTCATTTTTTTCTACAGCTCCAATACAAGTCAGTCGGCGTCAGGCCATTCATGATTGAACAGGTGCAAGTGAGTGTCGTCGGATTTTATTTTCTTTAAAATGTCAGAAAAAGTCGAACGCGTTATTGCATAAAATTTTGTTTAATCTTGGTGATTTGCAAGTGGAAACAATTCGCAAGATTAAAAAGTGTTTTGGAAATGAAGCGATGGGCACCACACGATAAAAGAGTGGTACAACCGCTTCAAAGATGGCCGCTTGTCAGTTGAAAGTGAACCACGCTCAGGGAGGCTCTCAACATCGAAAAACGATGCCATCATTGATCAAGTGAGGCCTGGTGATGCAAACCGCCGAATCACGATCAGAGAACTTGTAGACGAGGTGAATATAGTTTTGGTTCCATTCAATCAATTTTTGCTGTTGAACTTTTTCTGGCATTTAAGAAAATAAAATCTTACGAACTCACTTGCACTGTTCAATCATGAATGGCCTGACGCCGACTGACTTGTATTGGAGCTGTAGAAAAAAATGAGCATGCGCAGTAGTCATGCTCCCAACCACACAGCAAGTCCCGCCCCCATAGCTGTGTTCGTTTGACCAATAAAAACCAAAAGTCGGATACTTTTTGATTTCATACTGTATAATTATTATATATAGAACATATTTAAGAAAAAAAATAATATAAATATATATATATTAAAAAAATATGTCAAACTAGGGTGTGGGCATTTATGATTTAGATCTTTCTGATATTAATGACGTAACGTCGGCCAAAGTTACATCCAACAAATGTAATTTACATTCTCGAATAATTAGAGATTGTTTTTTGTTAGTTTGAGGATAGGATTCTAGAATACGAATTGATGTCGAGTCTTGGAACCATCGGGGAATAAAATGCACGATCTTAGCTCATTCCCTCGAACACAAAACTATTTTATCCATGTTGTTTACTCATTCTGCCATCAGCTTTAGCTCTGGAAGATGTAGTTAAATCATTTTGAGCACTCATTCATCATAATTCGACATAATTCGAAGACGTCCAATTTTAAGCCAATCATATGTTACACTTTAAGTATATTTATCCACTCTTTCCCTTTGAGATCTTTATTTATTATTTTCTTCGTGTCATTCTTGCGCAGTGGCCATATTAATATAGTTGGTCGTTCAAAGCAAATATGTCTAACCTGTCTAAAGCGGCAAATCAAGAGAATACAAAATGTAACCGTTAGAGAAGGGTGGACGCTCTACACAGGGAAAAATTCGGTAAACGGTGGGAAACTCGATAGCCGTGCGTGTTAAGGCGTGTTCAACTCTCAATGTGGGGGCGCAGGTTCGAATCCCGAGAGGGGATGGTCATTTTGGTCTACCTCATTGATAAGATCCTAGGTTCGATAGACTAATTTAATGCTATAATGCTTATTTATATCTTATCGGATGCAATTCTATCAAACCATATAGGCAAAAAAAATTAAATAGGTGACCGCAATTATTGCAGGACTGCTATAAACATCTGACCGCTAACAAAGGTTTGACTTGCCTTTAATATAATTGAGCTCAAATTGCACGGAGCCTTTCATCAATGCCTGTATCATCAAACAACCTATCACACTTAACCAATAAGTGTAAGATTGTTGCTATGATGACTGGCCATATTGGGCTAAACCATAGAGATATAAAGATATAGAGAGCTTATTCCCTCCAATTAGTAGAGAAACATTGTTTAGCTGTTCACGGACACAATGACGTATTTTTCTGAAGAATCCATCCTCCAATAGCAGAGAAACATCGTTCAGCTGTATTCTGGACACAATGACGTATTTCTCTGAAGAATCCAATAAACTCTCTATTATGTCTTTATATCTCTATGGGCTAAACGCACATCTTTACGAAATGGGACAGTCGTCTACCCCAGTTTTCCGACTCTGTAAATAAGAAAACGAAACCCCTATCCACCTATTTTGCGTCTGTCCCCGAACGACGATGGAGATGAACGAGCTCGTCGAGGAGATGACGAAAGGAAAAAAAACCATGAAGTGTGGCGAGTGGTTGTGACGTATGAACGTGAAAGATGACGTCACACCAGAGGTCACTTCCTCTGCGTGAAGAATATGAATAAAGATAGTTCATATAGTGCAGACATTTTCAATTAATCTGGGCCAATCCCACTTCATTCCGTCAAATTGGTGACCCCGACAAAAAGAATGACGTCCTCATCGAATGATACCATCCAAGCCCTGGCCTGTAAGGCCCCTCCATTCTTTGCAGAATGCCCGGAGGCCTGGTTCATGCAGATAGAGTCGATATTCGAGTCAAGCCGCATCACGGACCAAAGAACAAAATTTAACAAAGTCCTCGAATCACTTGACAGGGATATTTTATGCCGCCTCCGCACTTCAGACTACACACCCGCCTCGGAGAAACCGTACGACGAATAAAGAACGTGCTCCTACGTAAGTTCCGCCGTACGGATCAATCCAGGATGGAGGAGTTCATCGGGATGCTCAATGTCGAGGACAACTTAGAACATCCCAACGATGTAGCCGACAGGGCTAGGTCCCTCCTGGACGGCGTGGAGGACCCTATGGAGCTCATTATTAGGATGACTATAGCCAAAGCCATCCCCAAGGACTCACGTCAACTCCTGCTCTCAAACCGCAAGATGGGTGAGGAGGATTTCAAGATATGGCTGTCGCACTACGAAGGCCTGATACAATCAATAGGGCAGTATCAAGATCTCCCGACACCCATACCCAGGGAGGCCGCAAACAGAAAAAGAATGCTGGTATCATGCCAAATTCGGAGTTAGGGCCACGAGATGCGAAACCCCCTCGGTCTGTCCTCCCATCAGGCCTTCAAAAAACTAAGTAAGGGTCGGCGTTGGGTACGCCCCGCCCAATCTAAACCACCGACCCGAACCATCAATCTTTCCTCGGGTACCCGCCCCTCTTCCACGTGATTGATAAGACGAGTGGCATAAAATTCCTGATTGATACCGGTGCTACGCTGTCAATTTTACCGCTACGACTTATCCCAAATAGGCTCTATCCAGACCCCTGCAATCGTTTAGTTGCAGCGAACGGCACTCCTATCCGCACTTTCGGAGAGACAAAGAGGAGTGTAAATATTGGATTGGGCTATAAAATCACATGGAAGTTCGTTATTGCAGATGCAGCAGAGGCTATCATCGGCGCTGATTTCCTTAGGGCTCATTACCTCCTCGTCGACATTGCCGGGAAGCGGCTATTCCGAGCCCAGGACCTCCGATCAGTACACCTCACCGCCGTCTCTTCAAATACTCCCCATATTAACTTCGTGCCCGCCCGCGACGCCACAAAATGGGAACGCCTCTTGGAAAGTTTAAAAATTTGACAGCCCCAGATTTTTTCTTCAAGCACTCATGGACCATCAAGACCACGGATAAACCGTGCCATCAGAGAGCTCGCCCACTATCGCACGCCATGAGATCGGTGGTCAAGGAGGAATTGAATCGTTTATTGGAATTAGGGATCATCACACCGTCAAAGAGTCCGTGGGCATCCCCCATTCATATGGCGCCGAAGAAGGACGGATCTTGGCGCCCATGCGGAGACTACCGCCTCCTCAATAGCAGACCGAACCGGATCGCTACCCCGTCCCTCACGTAAACGATTTTGCCAGGGACCTCCACGGTGCTTCGTTTTTTTCAAAAGTCGACCTTGTAAAGGCCTACCATCAAATCCCCATGCTAAAAGAGGATGCACCCAAGACGGCCATAATCACTCCTTTCGGTTTATACGAATATAAGCGAATGCCGTTCGGCCTCCGCAATGCAGGGCAGACTTTTCAACGTTTCATCGACGAGGTCGTGAGGGGCCTCCCCGGGATATTCGTGTACATCGATGACATTCTCGTGGCGAGTAAGGATGAAAGGGAACATAAAAACACCTTCTAGGACTTTTCAAACGCCTGGACGATCACGGACTTATCATTAGCCTGGAAAAAAGTATTTTTGGGGCTAAGTCTGTGGATTTCCTCGGTTTTAAGATTTCAAAAGGAATCCGACCTATAACGGACAGAGTACATGCCATCCTGGAGATTCCCGCACCTAAGGACATCAAGGGATTGCAAAGGTTCCTAGGAGCGGTGAATTACTATAGAAGATTTATCCCCAACGTTTCAACAATGATGATCCCTCTTCACGAGCTCCTGCGATTTAAAACAACTACACATCAAAAGAGGTTTATAAAGAAGAAATTGGACTGGACATCTAAGTGCCAAGAATCATTTGATGGGGTGAAGCAAGCACTTCGTTCGGCAATCCTCCTGCACCATTTCGTTCCTGGAGCGCCCATATCAATTTCCGTGGATGCGTCGGATGTGGGAGTCGGTGCAGTCGTTGAACAGCTAGTGGGGGAGGTATGGAGGCCTCTTGCATTTTTTAGCAAAGCCCTCGATGCAGCCCAATCAAGATATAGTGCCTTTGACCGAGAACTACTCGCAGTGAAATTAGCTATCCGTCATTTCCGCAGCTTCGTGGAAGGAGAGATCTTTACGGTATATACGGATCACAAACCTCTGACGACAGCCATAACGAGCCAGAATCCAAATTGGACTCCTCGTCAATACCGGCATTTCTCTGAAATATCACAGTTCACCTCCGATCTCCGCCATGTGAGCGGAAAGGATAATGTAGTGGCGGATACTCTGTCTCGAGCCTTTTCGGTTTTCTCCATAACAATCAATTGGGACGAGTTCTCCGAAGCCCAAAGGAAGGACTCTTTCATCTCTGAGGCACTATCCTCGGAGACTGGCCTCCGGATCCGGTAAATTCTCCATGGAGACCACGCCATCATCTGTGACGTGTCGAGAAGGCGCCCTCGCCCACTCGTTCCGGACTCCTGGAAAAGAGTGGTGTTTGACCATTACCATGGCCTCTCTCATCCCGGAGCTAAGGCAACAAACAAACTCATCGGAGAGCATTACGTCTGGCATAGAATGCGTCCCGCCATCAACGAATGGGTTAGACAGTGTAAGCAATGCCAACGGAGTAAAGTGCTCCGACACACCTACCGCCCTCCAGAAGATTTCAACATACCATCCGGAAGATTTGGCCACATCCACGTCGACGTGGTCGGCCCATTACCCTCTTCCGAAGGATTCCGTTTTCTCTTCAAAGTGGTGGACTCGCTGGAGGCTATCCCAATGTGGACTCGTCTTCCAAAACATGCGCTACTTCCCTCCTCCACGGATGGATATCTCGTTTTGGAGCACCGGAATTCATTACTTCTGATCGAGGAACCACCTTCACGTCGGAACTCTGGACTCAACTTACCGTCTCCTAGGGTGTAAAGCTAAGCACACGACGGCCTACCACCCACAAGCCAATGGGATGGTAGAACGTTTCCATCGTTCCCTAAAGGCGGCATTGATGACGAGGCTAGAGGAGCATCCCCAACAATGGCTTCATCATCTTCCTTTCGTCATGCTAGGACTCCGGGCACCCCGAGGGAGGACCTCGGAATTTCACCCGCTGAAGCAGTATACTGGGAAACTCTACGCCTACCAGGAGACCTTGTC
The DNA here is from genome assembly GCA_013387185.1 of Caligus rogercresseyi. NCBI lineage: Eukaryota > Metazoa > Arthropoda > Copepoda > Siphonostomatoida > Caligidae > Caligus > Caligus rogercresseyi. The sequence goes on from CP045899.1 coordinate 2,642,962, forward strand.
GAAACACAACCTCAAGCCCCATCCAACCAATGGGTTTGTGATCTTCGAGGACACAGCAATGCCCTCCCATTCGTAAATCCCCTTCGCCACGGAATAAGTCCGAAGCTTATAATCCTAAGGACCTCCTCAAAAATCCTTACGTATGGATTCGGCTAGACCAAGTCAAGCCACCCTTAATACCCCCATACAGAGGGCTGTGTAAAGTTCTCGAGCACCATGACAGTTATTTTGTCCTCGACATCGACGGCCGCCCGGATTCAGTTTCAATTTCTCGTCTAAAACCGGCGTTTTTACCCAACAATAGCCCTCAACCCCAATCATCGGGTGGGAACCCCAAAGCACGTTTCCTCCTTCCATACAACCTCCAGTAGACCCCCGGGATATATCCCCGATAGAACCCCACCTACATCAAGAAGACTAAATGGACCAAAGCCAACACGGGCCGGGCGAATCCCCAAGAAAAAAATCAGATTTGATTTTTAGTTTTTATTTGTTTTAATTGACTCATTTTATTTTTTTAATTATTTTTTTATTTTTTTAATTACTTCTTTTATCTTTTTATTACTTATTTTTTAAACTTATTGATGATTTTTTCACTCAAATTGTATCTTCCCAAATAAGATGAGATTTGCCGTGTTGTATAAAATGTCTGGGGGGAGTAGTGTGGCGAGTGGTTGTGACGTATGAACGTGAAAGATGACGTCACACCAGAGTCACTTCCTCCACGTGAATAATGGAATAAAGATAGTTTATATAGTGCAGACATTTTCAATTAATCCGGGCCAATCCCACTTCATCCCGTCAAAGAAGCCTTTTTAATTTCATATAAATTTGATTTATTTAGTAATAATAGTTAGTTCCTAGACAATTTACTATCGGCTGATACCGGATTGAGTTCGGTGTGGTGGGGCTGATCTAGGAGCTAAACAAACAATCAACTTAACCAATAAGTATGGATGCTTTTATGTGGCTTTTGCAACCTAAACAACACTTTTTTATCTAGTGGTATGTGAATTTTCTTCTTTTTTTCCTACGACTTATCGTTAGAGTGAAAATATATATTTATAAGCATGAATGATAAAACATTCATTCTTCTTTTAAGTATGAGGAGCTGCTTTACATAATTCCTATGTATAGGTAATAAAGGAATTCGTAATTATATGGATCCAAGTTCATTCAGAGATTCAATTAGTATTTTAAGAACATGAAAACATTAATGAGATAATTATCCCTTAGTTGACATTTATATCTCAACAGTCACGCAATTGTTACAAGCCTTACTTGTTAATGGGTAGTGCTTTTATTATTATTCTCGCACCTTTTTTCAACCAATCACATTCAAGGAAAAGGTCTCGGTGTAGCTTCCTGACCAATAAAAGAAGCACCATTCATAAATAACAGAAATTTGAAGTTTACAAATTTTCCTGCATATCTATAGGAGTAGGAGGTAATTTAATTTAAGAATCATGTCAAAAGAATAAACTTTTATCTGCTACAGCAAATTACTGTTATTATTTTGCGGGGAAATCCCATGCAAATGAGATGCACAAAAGTTTTTATTATCCATTCAAACAGTGAGAGGAGACAAACGCAGGGTTCTTTGCTCTCTCTGTTTCTTTTAGGGCATTCCACCAGTATGTCCTAGTCTTTTCTTCTCTTTGTCTTCTATAAAGAATGCCTTCAAAGAGTGCATGGGCTCTGTGTGTGGGTCGTTGTATGTATATTAGACGTTTGCAATGCTAAAATGTATACAAAATAGTACGATTAAGAATGGGGTTTCTAAAAATAGAAGAAGAGAAAACATTTTCCGAAGTTATGGAATTCAAGAATGTTATAAATTTTAGACTTTTAAATCTAGTAATCATGTGGTGCGTGACAAGAACAGTTGTTCGTTAAACCAGGGACGGATTTATGTAGACATACTTTTCTAGGCTCTGGCAATTAACCCAAAGTGTGGAGGAGTTCTTGGTCGGACAATTTTTAAGTTATAAAATTAGACTGCAAAAATAGTAAATATGGGGTTAGCCTAATGTAATCCTTCTCTGAGTTAAACCTATCACTCTAATACTTATAATAAGATAATAAATAATGCATCGAAATCCAAATTCGAAGTGTCACTAAAAAATGAATATTTCACATATATCACAAAAGCTACATAATATTGTGTGTAGACATTATAAAATGATATAATTCCAATGACGTCATTTGCTGCGTCTTAAATTAGACTACTTCACAATAGTTTATATATTTCTTTTTTCCCCATGCAGTTTTTGTCGTTGTTCGGATGACCATGGCTTCTCTTGCTGTCGTACTGTGAAGACGTGCCTCAGGCAGAGGAAAAATAAATTATTCGTTTTTCGATCCGTATGATCTTAAGTTCCGTGCTGAGACTGCTAACCTTTTCTTAAGTCTTTGTGTTTGGGAAAAGCCTACGCATGTCTACTCCAGAGGAGGATCCACCTCCCCCAACGTCCCCTTCGCCTCCCAGCAATGAAGGAACGACTCCTGAACAAGGGTCATTGGAATTCGGCCAACTGGCAAAGGAATCCATTCAACCCCTCATCAAATCCATCGGTAAGCCCGAACGCCACTCCAAAGAGTCAAAATCAAACATTCACTCAATTTAATTATGAGATAAATAAAACATCAACGTCACCCCCTTGAGAGATGACAACAATACCATTCATAACAAATTTAATGAAGACAATATTAAATGGAGGGTTTTGAAGCTCCAAATAGCAAATGAAGACAACTCGATTCCAGAGGACGGAGATTTCCTTGATTTTGATCTAGCTGAAATAGCTATCCAAAAGCTGGGAATCCCAGCATATGACCTCTTTCATCTTAGCTCAGAAATGGGCCCAGGTAGAGCTCTAATAGGACTTAAAAAGCCCATAGATGTATTAGAGAAGTTCAAAATTTGTCGTTACCATGAACTACACCCAAAAACCACGCAAAAATCTTTTGTAGTGGATATAAGGGGCCTTAAAAAATCAGACTTGAAGCCCTGAAATGTGTCGGGAGAGTCTCCGAAGAAGACCTCACAAACACTATCACGCTCTTCGCAGAAGAAGCAGCCCAGTAGGGTTTGTTAGATCGGAAGCTAATAATAACAGCCTAGCTGCCCATCCCACCTTTAAAGGGCTAGTGAACTCCCTAGGATCTGGCTCCTTACAATATGAATTAAGGTGATCCCTCAAAGATTCCACCCTCTTACCCGTTAAAGGGACAATTATTAAGCTGACTTTCCCAAATGAGCAAGCAGTGCTCAAACTGCTTCAGATTTAAAACATCTGCTAAATTCTGCACAAGCGATAAGGTCAAAGTTGGCGAATACCAAACTTTTCTTCTGAACACTCTCATAAAAAGAGGGAAATCGAAGCAGGTATTAAAATTATGACCATGCTTTAAGAGCCCCAAGACTAGTAGTAGCTGAAAAGTCAATATCGAAACCCCCGCAACTCAATGTAACAACAATGTGGAAAAAGACGATGAAGCCTCTAAAAATTTCTACCTCTTGTATCGAGGTTGACGAGACATCCAACAAAATTAATAATGAACTCTCCTCGGAACCTTTGTCTTCCCAAACCAGACTATATGAAATTGATGGAAACAAAAATAAGAGACCTCGTTCTCGAGAAGACTCAGATTCTTTAAATTCTACTGATCCAAAACCTTCCTCTAAACATTTAAAATCTCAATCAAACTCCTACACTAACTCTCCATGCATAAGCACTACCACACCAACATCAAAAATAATATCCCCCATAGGGAATGCAGATTCTGAATCTTTCTGGTACTCAGGATTTGTTTTTTAATATTTTAAAGACCACCCTCCCCCTCAGGAAAAATGAACGTCTAATAGTGGGAGACCTTCATATCATCGAGACCAAAGTATGGGATGCTCAAGGATATTAAAGGATCAAACAACAAAATAAATTCAACGGACCTGGTGGATGTAATTAAAACTGGAACCTGTTGACTTGGGGTTAACCATTCACGGCTTTCACCAAAAATGACCTTCCACACTAAAACCAAAGCCAAGAGAAATTTACTTAGTCGCCTTGACTATATTT
>CP045899.1:2647137-2663814 GCA_013387185.1 Caligus rogercresseyi
AACAGTAGACCGATGAACAAGGGAGAAAATTGTTAGTTTATTCCAACAGATATAAAGATATAGAGAGCTTATTCCCTTCAATAGAAGGGAACCATCGTTCAGCGTGTCCCGCCATTGCCCAATATGAAACAAATTATCTTGACCTACGTCATCTACAAGTTGAGCTAGAGATAGAAAGGTTTGTGTATACTTGGGTCACAATGACTTATACTTCTATGAAGAATCCAATAAGCCCTTTATGTCTTTATATCTCTATGGTCATTTTATGATTAAGGAAAACAAAGGAGTAACTTTTTATCCTTGAGTGTGATTGAAAGGGAGAGGGAATCCAATAATTACCAAGATACATAAGATAATTATATCAGACAGAAGGAGTTCAGCCTGCTAGGACAGATGGTGAGTTTGACGTCACAGATTACTACATTATGTTATAAATTTTGATAAGAATACTAATTAAAGTAATTTTTACTTAGTATTATATTTGAAAACACTAATATAAAAAATAGGGACTGATCATACAATGTGCCATGGACAGACAGCGATAGAGCTATTTATCACAGGAACAAATTTTACACGGCTTAAAACGCACAGCCTATATACACATGCATAAAACATGAGGGGGGGGGGGGAGAGTCAAGAGTGACGTCACCATCAACCAATCGTCAAATAACTGATCATAGTTGGGAATCTATTTTTTTGGGTGTCATGAAAGCATTCTGGCTAGACTTCAAACTTGTTGGAGATCCCTCGATCCCTTCCTTCCTCCATCCCTCCTTCTATCTTCCTGGGACTCAGGATTAATGCCTTGGACACCAAGAAACGAGTCTCCGCCCTCACCCATTAAGAGACATATCTGTTCTCACACTTCGACTTCGTGAATGGAGTCCTATCCCTCGTCTTCGTCAGTCAAAGGAGTTCCTCCCCTTATCTTCGTTAGAGAGCTCCCGTCCCTCCTCTTCGTGAATGGAGCCCTACCTCTCGTCGGACTTCGTTAGAGAGCTTCCCATCCCTCGTCTTCGTCCCAGGAGTTCCTTCCTTCGTCTTCGTCATAGGCTCCCCGTCCCCTCTTCGTGAATGGAGTCCTGCCACTCGTATTCATGAATGGAGCCCTACCCCTCATCTTCGTGATTGCAGTTCCGTCTTCCAGTGGTGGGCACCGCTCACTTTTGGCTGTTCCGCTCACCGCTCATCCGCTCACTTTGGGCAACTGATCCGCTCCCGCTCATTCGCTCATTTTTTGAGTACTGCTGTTCTACTCACTTCATTCCGCTCTTCCGCTCAGGTTGGCGGAATAGGTCCGTCACTAATTTTTAGGTCCGATCACCAATTTTTTTACTATAAAGTCCGCTCCAAGCTTATAAATAGCCTAAAATAGGTGTTTCTTGTAAATAATTGTTCATAAATTTATATTATTTAGTTATTATAACTAATTATTAATATTTATAAATAATTAATTATAAGAAACACCTATTTTAGGCTATTTATCTAAGTAATATCTTCAAATAAGTAATAACTACTAAATATTAATAAATAAAACAAGAAACGGCTTAATAATTAGGTAATAAACCGTTTAATGAAATTATAAAATATTACCTATTGACAAACAATCTTAAAAAAAGAAAAGAAACAGTCACAAAAATCACTACTTCTCCTCCTCCTCCTGGATTTTGAGGGACATGATGTGCTGCTGTATGATGTCCATGTTCCCCTTCATGAAAATCAAGTTCTCAAAGTTTTCGGCCGTGAGGCACGACCTCATGGCCCTCAGCACGTCAGAGGCCATACTGAACAGCCGCTCCACCGCAGCAGAGCTGGGGAGCGGCGTGTTGTACTTGATGAAAAGCTCCATCCAGGCCTCCCTGTGGTTCTGGGGGAACATGTCCCTTGTCACCTCCATGGAGGCCTTGATGGGCCTCCTGTTCCAGGCGTGGATGTCATTCAGGATCTTCTCGCTAGCATCCTCCTGGCTGGCCTCCATCTCATCCATGTCATGCTGCCTCAAGGCCTGAAACGTTCAATAAATATTATAATATTGTTATCAATAATTCATTTTAATTGTAATTAGTCTGAGTTACGAAATTAACATTTAACAATTGTAATTAGTCTAAGTTACGAAATTAACATTTAACGGTAATTTATTATTATAATTTAAAATTGAAATTAAGTAGACTGCTGTAAAAAATTTGGGTGAGCATACCTGCAGGAACGGATCATCTTCCACAGATGCTTCCCTCTCCTCCAGCTGGCTCTCCTCCACTCCAGACTTGGCCGCTAGCTCCTCCACCAGGCACCGCTGGATGGTGTCAGTCTGGGCCCTGGACTTGGTCATGTTCTTGACCGCCACAAGCTTGTAGTGGGGGTGCAGGGCCGTGGCCATCAAGAGATCATCATCCTCAAAGATGACCAAACCTGGCCTTGAACCCCTGCCTGCCATTGTGGTCCAGCAGAGCGTCCACTAAGGGTTTGGCGTGACTGAAAATAATAATTATTTATAATTAATAATTAAATTTTATAAAGATTCTTTAATTTACTTCATTAAACACTGAACGGCTATAAATTAACATTTAACGGCAATTTTTCAACCATAATTGTTTGAAAATATGAAATTTAAAATAAAAATTCTTCAGCATTCTGATTTTGCATTTATTACCTCCGCCGAAGGAGGTATTGTTTTCACTGGCGTTGGTTTGTTTGTTTGTTGGTTTGTTTGTCAGCAGGATAACTCAAAAAGTACCGAACGGATTCGGATGAAACTTTGTGGAGTTGTTAGAAGTGCCAAAAGGAACAAGTGATTTAATTTTGGCATCTCTGAGTGCGGAATTAAGATGCAAAATGAGCTAAATACTAATAAATATTTCAAGTTAGCCTACTCTGCCAATAGATGTCGCTGTGCTGTGAAATCGGGTGCCGGGAGTGTCTTCCTCTCAGAATTTCCGTCGAGGGGAACCCTCCCCCGTCCCTCTACGCCGCCCCAGTCGTGAAAAATCCGCCTCGGAAGGCTCATAAGGACCCCGTGACGGCGGAGGTTTGCACTCTCTGAGTGTATATATGCCTCTAGTTACCTCCGCCGAAGGAGGTATTGTTTCACTGGCGTTTGTTGGTTTGTTAGTTTGTTGTTTTGTTGTTTTTGTTAGTTTGTTGGTTTCAGGATAACTCAAAAAGTACTGAACGGATTTGGATGAAATTTTGTGGAGTTGTTGGAAGTGCCAAAAGGAAGAAGTGATTAAATTTTGGCATCTCTGAGTGCAGAATTAAGGCACCAAATGAGCTAAATACTACTAAATTTTTCAAGTTAGCCTACTCTGCCAATAGATGTCGCTGTGCCATCTGCCTGAAGCTTCTCAAGCTTGAGCTTCATGATGAACAGGCTGGGGAGGAACATGCCCATGTACGCCTTCTCCTCGGCCTGGATATTGTCCAGGCATGCGGCCACTGGCTCCATGGCTGTGACGTACTCCTTCATTATGGTCACGTCCTCCTCCAGAAAACACAGACACTTTCTGAAAAAGAATAATTTAATTAGTTGTCGTTTATTTTCATTGAATAAAATTAAAAATTATACATATTTTGTATACATGACTCGTGATTCGTAAAAAAACGAAAAAGTAAAGTATACTGACTCAGAGTGACCGTCAGACAATGAACACACACGAACACAAACGTATACACAGAGAGAATAAGAGAGTGCCAGAGAGAGACAAAACTTGTACACCGAGTAAGTACTAAGCTGGTACTAAGTAGGGTCCCATATAGCCATTAATGACATCATCAACATATGTGTTATGACGTCATTTTTTCAGATGGATTTCTAATCATACTACATAAAATAATTATTTAATAATTATAACAAAGATAATTTTATCTCTTTTATATTTAGAGAAGAAAGAGAAAAGTTATATTATAATAATGTAACTTTTCTCTCTCTTCTCTGAATATAAAATGAAATTCTATATGGGACCATGAACGCAACCTCTTTGTTATGACGGGGGTACACATTTTATATATTAAGAAAGGACTGATTGTCACTATTCTCTCTGCGTATACACAATAACTGCACGACGTGAACTGAGTGGCTACGCGTGGCAACACTGCTGCCACGTGTCTAGACAAGAATAAACATTTTATGGCACACCTTTTTAGTCCATGCCACGTTAGCGACATTACATTTAGAGCAAAAAGCGAGAAAAAGTATTCTTTTTTCTATGAGTAATCCTTTTTAATAACGGAAACTTTTTTTATGTGAGCGGATGAGCGGAAGTTAATTTTAGAGGGTCAGCTCACCACATTCCGCTCACTTCTCACAAAAATGATCCGCTTTTTGCATTCCGCTCAGAGCGGACGAGCGGAATAATGAGCGGAAGTGCCCACCACTGCCGTCTTCCATAACCTCCTCCATATTGAAGACTTTTTCACTTTTTGGAGTTTGCTATTGGACGCCTCAGTACTGTATTTCTATGAAATAAGTCTCATGATGTCCTGATGGCAGTCCAAAGGATATGAAGACCATAAAATCTCTATGAGCCTTTAACATCAACAACACCTCTCCTTCCTATTATATCTGTTCAAAATTTCATAAATATTGTTCTAAATTCAGGCATAAATATACAGTGTGGCTAAGCAAATCGTGAACAGGATTTTAATGCATTGTAGCGACTGCAATTTGAATTTTCCTGCCTTACTACTCACTGGGCAAAAAGAACAGACAAAAACAAACAGCTTTTGTTTTGAATGCATTGTGTTTTGGCAAACGACGGTGACAATGGAGGAGAAAATGATTCGGGTCTTTGCCTTGCTCGACGCCCAAATGGACTTCAGGAAGATTGCTGAGCTCATCCCCTGCTCCTTGGGGCTCGTTTCCAATGTCAAGAAGCTCAAAGATGAGGGACAAGACCTTGGAAGGAAACCTTGTAGTGGTGGGCACAACAAGAAGAGGACGGCCGAGTTTCTGGCCGACCTCTCGGACACCATTGCGGCCTCCCCCACCACCAGCATGAGGAAGCAGGCCAAGAATCTCGGGGTCAGCAAGGACACCATCAGGAATGCTGTTCAGGACTTGGGCCTGGTGTCTTATGTTCGTAGACGTCGTCAGCTTCTCTCGGATGCCAGCAAGGAGACCAGGGCCATCAAGGGTAAGAAGCTTCTCACCTGGATGAAGCACAACGGGTCCACCAGCCCGGATTGCAATCCACTTGACTATGGCATCTGGAGCGTCGTGGAGAGAAAGGCCTGTAGCATCCCCCATGCCAGTGTGGATGCCCTGAAGGCCGCCGTTGAGAAGGAGTGGGCCGAGATGTCCGTGGATTTCATTGTCAAGACCTGCAAGGCCTTCAGGCCCCGGATCGAGGCCATGCTGAAGGCCAATGGTGGCCATTTTGAACTATAAGGTTACTATAAGTTGAATTAATAAATGTTCTAAATCTCTGTGCCCTACCCTTTGTACTTATTAAGAATATTGATGAAGTTTGCCTTTGTCTTTTCTGTTCACGATTTGCTTAGCCACACTGTATTTTGGCATTTATTTTTGATATCAGTACATATAAACTACCATAAACATCATTTATCGAACATAATAGATATTTAAACACTAGGCATTTATTTTCTTATTGATTTAAGTAATATTATTTTCAGAATAGTTCAAAAATTATGTCTGTATTATAATATAATAAATTGATAAGATAATATCTAATTATGAGGGAGACCTAAAAGCCATTCTCATATCAGCAGCAGCTCGTTACATGGTGCTCTACATAAGGATTCCGTAGATTTGCGGGTGACATCGTTCAGTACTTCCCCTCCTGCTCCGAGAGGACCTCTCCCTATCTGAAGTTTTTACTACGGTTCTACAAAAAATTATAATTTTAAATTGAATGAAAACCATTATTTCCTAAATATTTTAATGATATTTTTATATCAGTAGATTTTGATTATATTTGTACTTAATTTTTTAATGCTAGAATTTTTTTATTGACTTTATTTACTGTATAAATTTTAAACTATAATTTTTATTTATTTATAACATGCATTAACGTAAAATTCAATAAAGTGTTAATAGTGATAAAATACTAGTGAAAAAGTAGTTAAAATGATTCATTTCAAAGTGACGCTTATAACTTATTGGATTTGTTAGAAATTTTGTAAACGAGACCATATATCCATAGTAAAAACTCTTTCAATCATGCTAAAGTAAAATTTTATTAGCTTAATCATTTTAACGACATATCTTAGAAAATAAATAAAAATTAATTAGCACTTTAAATACTAATTTTTGATAAGTTTGGTGACCAGTTACAATTATTAAGGGATTCAAAATGAGAAACATAAGATTTATTAAATAATGATAAACTAAAGTATTATTATTGTTTTATCTGATTACATTCAAATTTCAAACTGGTCAATTGTCACAAAAAACATAGTTAACTTCATAAGCGGACTTCATGGAATAAAAATATTATTAATGGGAGTAAATGGCACGGGGGTAATAGTCCGGGGTGCGTTAGTCTGGGGGGTGGTAGTCCTGTTAGGGTTGATGGTCAAGGCTCCTTCACCGAGATTTTATGAGACTTATATCATAGAAATACAGGACTGAGGCATCCAATAGCAAATCCAAAAAGAGGAAAAAGTATTCAATATGGAGGAGGTTATAGACGACGGAACTCCAATCACAAAGATGAGGGGTAGGGCTCCATTCATAAATACGAGGGGCAGGACTCCATTCATGAATCCGAGTGGCAGAACTCCATTCACGAAGAGGAGGGACGGAGAGCCCTATGCCGAAGACGAAGAAAGGAACTCCTTGGACGAAGACGAGGGATGGGAAGTTCTCTAATGAAGTCCAACGAGAGGTAGGGCTCCATTCACGAAGAGGAGGGACGGGGAGCTCTCTAACGAAGATAAGGGGAGGAACTCCTTTGACTGACGAAGACGAGGGATAGAACTCCATTCACGAAGTCGAGGTAAGGGGAATGTGTCTCTTAATGGGAGGGAGGGAGGAGACTCGTTTCTTGGTGTCCAAGGCATTTATCCTGGAGTCCCAGGAAGATAGAAGGAGGGATGGAGGAAGGAAGGAATCGAGGGATCTCCAACAAGTTTGAAGTCTAGGCCAGAATGCTTTCATGACACCAAAAAAATAGATTCCCAACTATGATCAGTTATTTGACGATTGTTGATGGTGACGTCACTCTTGACTCTCTCCCCCCCCCTCATGTTTATGCATGTGTATATAAGGCGTGCGTTTTAAGCCGTGTAAAATTTGTTCCTGTGAAAATAGCTCTATCGCTGTCCATGGGCACACTTGTATGATCAGTCCCTATGTTTATATTAGTGTTTTCAAAATAAATACTAAGTAAAAATATTACTTTAATTAGTAATTCTTATCAAAATTTATAACATAAGAGTATATCTGTGACGTCAAACTCACCATTCTGTCCTAGCAGGCTGAACTCCTTCTGTCTGATATACCTTATCTCTATGTATCTTGATAATTACAACAACAGTTGGTGTTATGAAATAAAACATCTATTCACTTCAGGCCCGGCAGCAGGCCCAGGCTTTGGGGGGGGGGGCCTACAGTTGTTATGAGGGGGGTACAGTTGGCACATTCATAAAAAAATCGGACCCACGTCACTCAGTGCGTGGGCGGTCTACGTCTCTCGGTGGGCGGGCCTGGCCCCCCTCAAGCCCGCCCATCCCGCCGGGCCTGATTCACTTACGGCCTTTGAAGTATAAACATCAACTCTAATGAACTAATGGATATCATACTATAGAAAACAAAGTGGATTTTCTCATGTGCCTCCATCCATGTCAATATCGAATCCTTTGAATGAATTCTTATACCATCTATTAATATTAATTGAATACAGAAGAAGTATCCAAAGAGAGGCACAAGATAGTGTCAAAGCGGTTAAAAACACGTATCTTTCCGCTCCGGAAAAATGGTTGAAATACCGTCTCCTTTCGGGAACTCTGGAGGTGAGAGACAAGTTCTTCCAAGGGCAGAGGAGTATGTGTCGCTTTTGCAGGAAGGCCCCGAAACGACAGATCACATTTTTTGGAGTTGCACTTCGCTCCGAGAGATCCTTAACTCTGTCTCAGAAACTCTCAAGGAGAAATTCGGAGTAGAGATCGGAAGGGAAGACTTTTTAGCCTCCTACCGCGGAGAAGAAGAATCCAAAGTCAACGCCATCATCACAAAAGTACAACAAATTATATATGCGAAGAGATCGTCGGAGGACCCTGACGTAAGCAACGATTTTACCTATTTTTAAGTTATATACCAAAGTTTTACAATCCTTTTAATTATTTTTACTAGTATTCTGCAATGTATTTTTTAATTGTTGTACTTGTATATTTTGTTGTCTTTTTAATTGAAATTTTTGTCTCACTATGAAATATAGTTACGCCTGTTGGCCAAGAAAAAAAAATATTAATGAATACAGCAACTTCTCATCTCAAGGGAAAGATTGATAGTTTATCTCGTCATCATATCGTCAGTAAATTGGATTATCAATATGACGTAATAAAGAGAAAGAAATGGAGTTATCAACGTAAAATTAATGTTATGAGTGAGTTGACGAAAAAACTTCTACCTATTGTTCTCTCCTTCTTACAGTCCTTTTCAGATATATCATTGCGAAATGATACTTTGTAGGCAACAAATTCTTTTTTGTTGATCCTTAACTCAATTTGACATAAGAGATATAATAGATGATGAATTATTTGGTAAAATTGTCACAAAGAAAATTAATATTGTAAGTGATGGAATAAATTGGAAACATAATAAATACAAATCTGATGTCACTAATGCTTAAAGAATCCCAGGAATGCCTTATACAGCTCGAGTGATATGTTCTCTTCTTTTTAAGAATACTTTTTTTATCAGTCAAAGTTTTATTTCAAATTTCTCACGTCAATACAATGTAATATAAACATACACAAATAAAAAATAAATATATAAAACTCATTTTATCAGTTGCATAAAAAAACATAAATAAACATTATAGTACAAATTTACTGTTAAAAAGTGATGACCTTAAAATAAAATGATAATTACTTTGTTACTTAAAAACGGATATATTTTTCTTAAATCCTCTTGGCTGATTCTAAAAATGGAAAGAATATTTCCCATAATACTGTAAGGATGCCGGTAGGGCATTATCCTAAATAGTGACTGAATAATACACAAGGAAGAACAGTTATGCTCACTCAAATAGCTATTTTAATACATACTGAGAGTTAAAATGGTTGTCCCACTCGATGATGAAAAAATGAATTAGCCGTGCGAATAGAAAAAGAAATCCTGTAATAAATGTCCTGTGATGTCATCCATTGTTATTTAAAAAAACGTCACTTTTGTCAAGACTTGGAATTGCATCTTTGACTGCTCAGGGATCCTAATAAGTATTTCTTCCTTTTCTTCTTTATTTCAACAGCTGCTGAACCTGACATTGATCTTTCCTTTTTTATAACTCAGTCAATGAGCATCAAAGTTGTTATTAAAGCGTTAAAGTAAAGTAGCGCATGCAAGGAAAAAGTAAAAAAAAATAATTGGCCAAAATTTCGGCTATTTTCTTTAACGTTAAATGTCGCTTGTCCATGAAATTACGTCACAATCCTATTCAAAACCGGTTTAAAGGGATTAAGTTTAATTATTTCAAAAAATAATATATATATCCCTACAACATTGTGCGAGATTCCATTCCTTACTTCTATATACATCTTTAAAGCCGCTTACACTTTACTTATAGCATCAAGCGCCCCTTGCGTACTAAAGAAGAACTAAAATTTGGCCAATTCCTTTTGGGAAAAAGGAAGAATTCTATGTTATGCATGCGCTACTTACTTAACGCTTAGTTGTTATGAGTGTCGCTACGTAAGGACCTTCTTTGTATTGGATATCTGTAATATTAAATGATGGATGAAAACTATCAATACTATGCATTTTAAAGTCTATTTGACTAGGATTGGTGATCCAGGATCATACAATTGTGAACAGAATATAAACATTTCCAATGAAATAAATATCTCCGGCATTTCATGTAGCACAATACATTTCAGTTGTTCTTTTTTATTTATGTTATATAGACTTTATTTTTTGAAAAACTTGGGGAACATAAAAAAGTTATATGAATGGACATCTTTTATTGAGCATTTATTAGTGGACTGCACCATATCAGTTGATAATCTTTAGATTTAGTCGTATAACCTTTTGTTTAATGCGTGAGGCTTTATTAATCTATAAAGCCTCACTACCTCAAATGACGGGAAACCAATAATAATAATAAAAAACATGGAATTTTCAATTCTATAATGCATAATCTTCATAAGACATTAGCCGAGTTGTCTTACAAGCTGATGGAGGACATCAATCGATAAATTCCGGTTATTCGATAAGTTGTTTTACCAAAGCTATTTCCCAGATGTTTACACATGATTCAAAAATATTTACACCTTTTCCAGTTTGAAGAATTAGTTATCCAGAATGATTCTTAAGTCAGAGTCGTCCTAAAGATAAGTCATGGAATATATTTCAATATAGAGAAGATAAATAAATAGTAAAATATCATAAAATTGTAGACATCTATGTATAGTCAAAAATAATATTAATCAGTAGAGTTACATACTCAAAATATGGCATAAATATTTTATTGTTTGAATATGTGGAGCAGTCCAATAATGTTTGTATAAAATATATTTTTATATTATAAATAAATTCTTCTTCAAAAAACAAAAAGCGATGATATTCATAGATCAGTCCGTAATTTAAAACACGCAGCGATATGTACATAAATATTGTATAGGAATGCTTAAATAGAAACAATATAGCCATTTGCAGTCAAATGATTGAGCATATGAGTAGTAGTATAATTAGTTATAGGAAGGAGAGAAGAAGAGAGGTTTAGAGGAGGCGAATATTTGGGGTTCAAATTCTAAAGGCTTTAAAAGTGGAGGCGTAAAATAAATGGTTTTAAGCAATTTTTTGTTTTTTTATGTAAAAGGGACGAGGTCTATATATATATATATTTGTGTCGAATATTTACTTTTGGTCTACGAACTAATGGAATCAATTAAGAAAATATAGATTCGATTGAATGAATATGTCAGGGATTGATTGAAAAATAGATAGATGGGAGGGGTGGTCAAGCCTTTTGTCAATACCCATAGGATATGTAATATCAAGGGAAGCTTCTTTTGCTCTACTTTACCCTCATACATGAGATTGCCTTGCTCATCAAAGACCCTTGCGTAGCCCGTGGGCTTTCCCATTCGGAACATCCCTTCGTATTTTTGCCCATTGGGCCCTCCCATGTCCCAGGCCCATGGACCATGCCTCTCTTGAAGAACCCCTCAATCACGTGACCGTCTTTGCCACGGAGAACGCCTCGACCGTGAGCCTTGTGCGGCGGAATTCGCCTTCCAGGCTATCGCCATCCGGCGTGATGTGTACGACATGGCCGTGGGCCATTCCGTTCTTGAACTCGCCCTCGTAGGTGTCGCCGTTGATACCGTACCACGTACCGTTGCCATTGGGCGAACCCTCTGCCCATTCACCACGGTATTCTATGAGAAATCATAAAAAATTATGGAGTTATGCGCTGATCAAAATATATAAATATATATTTATATATATATATATATATATATATATACGGTTAATATATAGCTGGGATTCGATATTGGTATATCAAATATCGATCGATATCGATATTTGGTAGATTTTATTATATATCGACAGTATCGATCGATATTCGGTACGGTAGATTAGAAAGAGATAGAAATTTATTAATGTATCTACTTTTACTTCTTAATATGCGTTTCATATCGGACAGTTTATAAGAAACGATAATTAAATACATAATTTGTTATAATTTATTAGAGATTATTTGAAATTCAATACATATTGATCTTATATAAATTATATATGTACTTGGATTTTGTAGGAAATGGAAGGCTATAGGTTTTTTTAACTGTCCTCTTATTGTCGATATTAAATACACTTTCAGGTACTGTAGTATTCAATGCATAGCATAACTTATATTGAATGTCTATTTATGTATCTGCTCTATAATACTATAGCTATAGTTGTTTATCTATTTTTCGAAGTTCAAGTTCTTCACCCAAGGGAGCGCTTAGGCAAAGCGACAGTTGAACGATATTTCTTTGCTATTGAAGGGAATAAGCTCTCTATATCTCTATGTGAATGTTACAAAAGTCATACTTTCAGATATACCGTACCGATTGCCAATCGGTACGGTATTCGATATTTTCTACTGAATATCGTATAATCGGTTCGATACTTGAATCTACCGTCGGTAGTATCGAATACCGATTTACATTCGGTAGTTGCAGCTCTGATATATAATATATAATATATATATATATATAATCATATATTATATATATTATACTTTTTATAACATTTTCAATAGAAAATGACAAATATTACAGTAGAAAATTTATATCATCGGCTAAGTAAGGTCTTTATTGAGGAGGTATTTTTTTGATATGGCATTTGTCATTTTCTATTCTAATAATGTTAAAAATAGAATTATATACATGAGAGAGACTATTTATTGTCTGCAACAAAACTATATAAATATAAAAATATAATACAGTCGCCCCTCGCAAAGTCGCGACGGCCCGGATCCACTACACGACCACTGCGATATATATGAGGGTCGCGATGTTGATGTATATTGAAATTTAGAAATATTTGACCTCACTCAGCGTTTAAATATACCGCAATTTTGCCTTGTTGTCGTACGTGCGTCTGAATACATTACGCGGCCGGACCTTTTTTGGGGGCTGCCATCTTGCTTTTTCGAAGATTTACCAGTTTTCCACCTCAAATATCTCAAAACCCTGAATATTTCTTAATTTTAGTACCCCAACATTGTAGGCCATGCTGAAAAAAAAACGGAGCTAGGCCGTCGTCGCGTAGTAAAAGAACTGCAAGATGTCGAGGGCGAAGTAGCGAGGGCCGACTGTATATTGGGAGTATCAGTTATTGCATTGCTGAATTGTTCCGAATATAAATGTGTAAGAATGAAAAAGCTTTTAATGAATAAAAAAGCCTCTCATTTCCTTCTGTATGATAGATCACTTCTTCCATTATGTCATAGCAGCAGGTGGGTGTTCATTTCAAACTTTCCTCGATAACTCATAAAATACTTGATTGCCATCGCACTAAAGCAGACTAGTTTATTATTATTATATTATACCATAGATTTAACCTTCTCTTCCATTACCTATCAAAATATATATATATATCTTGTTAGGGTGAATGCATTTTTATAGGTAGACTTTTTTCTTCTTTATTTGAAAGGAATGCTTCAAAAAGACTTCTTCTACTCTGGGTTATCTCCAAGATTCATTCAGAGAGTATTGACCTTGATGATGAGGCATCATAGGTTTTCTTATTATTGTAAATTTCTTTTTGTTCTTTATATCGCTGTCTTAACGACTTGTATTTATTATCAGCCCTCATAATATGAAATGTATATAAAAAGCATTATATAATGAACTATGACATACAATTCGTTTGTTTGCATTAGAAATGGCAATTTATATTCAATCTTCTGCACATATAAGGCCTTAAAAAGCCTACATTCGGAATTATATATATATATATCTTTGCACCATATTAATAATAACTATACGACTGTGACTTCTTAGAGCTATGACAATACAATATATTAGTAATATAGTTTTGTGACCACACAGACTTTCTAAACACAAGATTGGAATGACAATATTGTGGAAACAATGAATACAGGATTGTAATTCTGTGAGAGTGCAGTATGTTTAAAACTCAAGATTGGAATGATAAGATTGTGAAAAGACAGACCTGTGACTACTCATAGCTATAAAAATACAGGATATTTAGCAGAATAGTTTTGTGAGGGCGCAGCATCTTTGAAATACAGATTGGAAAGATAAGATTGTAAAAAAGCAGAACAATATAGAATTGCAGTAATACAGTATTGTGACAGAACATTATTATTAAAACAGCGCTCTAGGAATTTGGAGAAAATACAATGTGTATATGCCCAAAGTGAAGGCGGTTTTTTAAAAAGTCCAAAAAGGCGCTCATTAGGAGACTTTTCTTAGAAAATAAGTTGCAACCTCCTCAAAATGTGTAAAAATATGCAATATATATATATATGCCAAAAGGTCATATATGCGTCTTATGTGTTAAAAGGTCATTTATGCCCAGAGAGTTGATTTACCTGAGTTCTAAAGCCTTGTTATGACAATAGAAGACTATGACGACATGAGTTTGTAACATCGTATGAAAGATGTATTTGTAGTTTTAGTAATTCACAATTGGCCAAATCTCATATGGATATTTATTTTAGTGGGAACGGAGATCAAGTGTGAATGTTAATCAGTGTATTTATATTTCCATTTGTAAACAATACTTTTTTAAACCCTTTGGAATTGTGTTGTTCTATTCAACGTGGCGTAATAATATTGTGAATGCTTGTATTATATTTTCTCTTAATTGATGCTTATGTTGTTATAAACTATATAATTATATTATAGAATGAAATGTTATATAATTAAATATTACATAAAGGATACATTGAGTTTCATCTGAAGAGAAGCCAAGATGAGCGAGGAGTTACTCATTCCCTTCTGAAGAGGATCAATGATGGACCTACTAATCATTCGGCGAGTGAACGGAGAGCCACTCAGTGTTTCATTTCATATGAAATTTTATAGGGGTTTGTATTACAATAAACATGTTCCTTAAAACAAAGATCAATATAGTATTTGTCATATTTTGATGTCACCTAATCACGTAAAATGCACAAGAGCGTCATCTTTTTATCGTTGATAATATATATATATATATAATAATATCCAACCATAGTAATAGAATATAGTCTCGTATAAAAAGAAGTTGGAAATTAACCAAAAAAGATCAAGAAATTATATTACCTCTTCTTTTGGTTTATAAAAAACGACATCTAAACTATACTGATTCATGAAATAGTAATTATTATAACTATATTTAATAGAGCCATTCCCTAGAATTGAGATTCCTTCTATCACAAGTTCCACTTACTAAAATTTCACTCCTTTTTTTGTGTGTTTGTAGTTGATAGTCATGGTAGCTGCAGCTTTTATCAGCGTAAATATTTGAAAAGTGTTCTGCTTGTGGTTAAAAGAGCTTCAGAACAGGAAAAACGTTATCAGATATTGGCCATAATTCGTAGTAGAAATTCTGCGGCCGAAATCTTCAAAAAAATAATAGCACTGTGACCATCAAAGTATTCAATGAGTCAAGGAAGATTTTAAGGAATTTTCATGCCCCAAAATAGCTGTATGGACATCGTGTGTGAAGAGAGGTATTATGGAGAAACTGCGGACGAATCCAACTCAGTCTATTAGATAGATGGCTAAGAAGAAGGGTATTAGAAACAGCAGCATTTTGAGAATAGGGGGATCCCCCTACAATTAAAGGCTCTGTACGACTCTGTTTTAAGCCACGATGAAAAGCCCGTGAGAAGCATTTCTTCAGTGGCTCTGTCAAGACAGGCCACCGTCAGTTATCTGTACAAATGAGAATATTTTCACGATCCAGAATGAACAAATTTAGCTTAGGAAGAAGGGAGAAACCACTCTCAGTCATGGTCTGGGTGCGCGTGACTGCGGACGGAAAGGGCTCAATAATCTTCATCGAGGAGGGCATGAAGGTCGATCAGGCAGTGTACCTGTATATTTTTTCAGAGGAAGTTATCCTAAGGGTATAAAGGGAGTATTCCGACACTCCTTCGTTTTCCCATCAAGATGATACACCCGCTTTCATCAGCAAAGTGGTTCAGACCTGCCATGTCTACATACTTTTGATCCAAGGATATTGGCCACTCCAGATCTAAAAACCATGAATTGGGGATCTAGTCCATTCAATAAGGAAGGTGTGTAGCAAGTCTTAGCATCCGCATAAATTCTGCAAAGAAGCTGCAACAGGCCTGGCCTCCTTGTCAGAGGAGAAGATATCTGCATGTTCTGCCTCTACCGTGAAGAGATTCGAAGATGTAGGTAGGATTTCATAAGAATTGATACAAAGGTTCTACTTGATGAAACGAGAGTCACATTCTAGGGATCAGGCTGTATAAGTCAACATTTCTGCTAATTTATGCTTTCATCGTAACAATAACTTTTCAAAGGTCGAATTTCAATTATTACCTATAATATACGACAGTATCTCTTTGACTGCTGATTATGCACAAATGTGAGTCTCATCTTTGATATTGATTTTTTATCAAGCCAATCCCTATTATAAGCATATGCATACAAATGGTTTATTCATGAATATCCTCCGTGTAGAAGTAGCTTTTAGTTAATATTGAATCAAGTATTATATTTAGAATTGCTACATTGAAATCCATCCTTTCAGATTTATGTAATATATATCTTATACCTCCCAAGTTGAAGATAAAGGCAAAAAAATAGCTTCCATTATGTATGTATTTGTTATATCTGAGCACAGCTGATTAATACGTAAGATTCCAGCACTTTTCTACAATGTGATTGTTTAAAGAAAAGGTAGTGTTAAAGTTAAGAATCGGTTTGTATTGAACAATAAAGTATCCCTTCTCTTGTGACTCGTGAGATGTGAACATCACTAATAGAGACGATTTCATCAATATATATATGTATATATTTTCAAAC
>CP045899.1:2663914-2680564 GCA_013387185.1 Caligus rogercresseyi
AAAAAATCGTGCTAGGCGCAGTGGCCGTGCCTGCTTTTGATGTTTCTGTTTTCAATGTTTCCGTTCTCGCCGTGAATGTGAGTGGCCGTATTCCTACTCTGCAGTATATGGATTTCGCCGTTTTAATATGAAGCAAAAAAAGGAAGAATAAAGCGTGCGCTCAACATCCTACATTAGATGCTAATCAAAATAACCTACAAACGAAATAGTTTTGTTTCAAATATCTTGACGTCTCAAAATAAATAAAGTCCATGATCATGATAAGTTTTGATTGCAAATAAACATTTTGAAATTGCAGAAAAACTGTAGTGCCCCGGTTACAAATAAGGATGCTGAAGTCGGAGAATCCAGCATTTCTTTTCAACTCATTTCTTTTAAGGACATGAACCCAGGTCTCTGTGATCATCAAAGAAGGTGCTTCCTATGATGAATAAGACATATATGCCATGTCATTCGTGCTAACGGCTACGGACACGGATCCGGACTCTCGGATTCGTCCCTTTAATGACTCTGATTTTAGTTCGAAGGCATGTGATCCATCTGTGAGGACTTGGATACTCAGGACTCATGAATGTTTATATTAACGATTTGGACTAATGAACTCTATTTTCGGGCTGTTCCATCCAAGCTGTATTATTTTTGATGTTTTTAGAACAATAATTCTAACGTTATTAAAAGGGATGCCATCTTTCTGTCGCTATCAATATATACATATATGTATATTTCCTGGAAAATAATAAATGAACAAGGACAATGAAAACATACTTGCTTTTGAATATTTGAAAGTTAACTTGATTTTAATATGAAATTGATAGATTTATCAAGTGTAATTTTACTTTAAAACATATAAAATTAAATCAGCCGGCTTTTAGTCTTTTTTACGTATATCATGAATAGTTTTAAATAAGTATTAAGTAAATATTTGAATAAAGCTCTCAAGTTTTTCGTAGCTGAAAGTCTTTTAGAAATCGAAAAAAAAAATATATCTTTATCTGAGAAGGGTCGATTTGAATTTATAGCTGCAATACCGAGGAGGTCTATTTATAGGACGATTCACTTACAACAATAAATAAAAGTTTAAAAAAAATCCATGTTATATACATATGCCAATATATATATCAAAATAGATGAACTAAAAATTAGAACAATTTTCGTTTCTTTCCCTCGAAAAATGAAAGTTATTATTCAAATTAGTATAATAAAATAATATCTTAAATAAAAGTTTTGTTTCCTGATATTAGTGAATGCATCTCAAAAAGATATTTTATTTACACATTATTCATATTAAGTGACTATATTGAAAATTGTTTAGGATAATTATTTAAGGCAGGAAATTCGCCGATTGATAAAAATTATTGAACATTGGTTAACGTGCAATTAATGCAGTTTTAGTAAAATAATGAACCATATTAATATATATATATGATATATATTATGTGTAGCACTATGTAATACTTCCAATCCGTCTATTTTTGTGAAAATGATTGAAAACTTAAAAAAAATTAAAAACCTTAAAAAACAATGTTAGATGGAATATTAATTTCACCCCACGAGATATTTGTTTCTTCATGAGATACATATAATAACAGCCATTTACCATAAATGGTGTATATTTCCTATTTCTAAAACATTTGTGTCAATGCCATAACTCTAGATAACTTATGCCTTCCGATTGTTGAACTAAAAAATATTTACAGTAGAAATAAAACTATACCTTTTGTATAAAAGAAGAACTACTATTAATATACATCCCATTTTTAGGACCTTTATATATACATGCAAATATATACATAATTACCATACATATTTGTATTTCAATTACTGGAATAAACTTTTATTGCACTAAATATCATATTTTTACAAGGTAAATGAGCATCTCCAAGTTCCGTACGGGATGACGGGCATTTTTAGCCCTACTTTATTCTTTTTTCTTCATGATATAAGGGATTTATCATCATCGTCGTGCAGATCTGAAGAGCTCTCGTCGAGCTCCACAACATCATCCCTTAAGGAAGGATCACTTGGACTGTCTCATCAAGAAGGTTCTGTTGGGATGCAAAAGGGAGCTCATGACGTACTTTTTATTAAATGCAGAAGAGGCTTTTCTTGTCATTATCCCCAAAACTCTTTCATTTTCTAGACGTTGAGGAATTGACTGTCCGTAGTGTTCTATGTTGGGTTAACGAATGTGAAGAACTCACTAGACTCTTGGGCTTCCAGGAGCCTTCGGATCTTGTACATGCGTAAAGGATATGTGCGCGTTAGGAGAAGCAGATCCTCATGTCTGATTGTGTTAGCCGCCTTTATAGCATGGAGGCGGGAGTCCCGGAATTTTTCATGGATGGAGAGGTTTTTTCCTATAGGATTCGCTAGAATTATATCCGACTTGATATAAATAAGTATTATTAGTCTATGGAACCTAGGATCATGGATGGAGAGGGTTTGGAGACGGATGGAGAAGATGGACTGGTCGGAGTCGACACTTCTTACGTGGCTTAAGGATTGATGGCTGTCCACTTGCAAGGCTCTATAACTTGTTTTTAACATCTCGATATGAGGGAGATCATATTTATCAACACTAAACATTATCTCACCATGTATTTATTTTGATCAGAGCCCTAATTTTGATCAGCATCAATTATTGGATACTGAGCGCACGCTTTCTCCATGATTCTTCCTTTTTGTGGCTATACTGTATATGCTGTACACGACATCTACTTATTAAACGGCGAAATCCATATACTGCAGAGTAGGAATACGGCTACTCACATTCACGGCGAGAACGGAAACATTCAAAACAGAAACATCAAAAGCAGTCACGGCCACTGCCTAGAACCAATTTAACCTTAAAAGGGAACTCCCAAAACTTTCATATACCTTAATATGTAATTTCAACACATAATAATTTAGTGTTGAAATTATTAGTAACTTTTCTTAAAGTATAATTTCTGTTAAAATCAATGTTAATGAGTTCAGGTTTTCTCGACCCCTTCCCTAAGGAGTAATTTTATAGTTCAATCAGTAGTCAATTTAATTGCCCCTTTATTACGTGTATGGGGAACTTTAATTATGAAAAAAAAAAATTAGATTTATATTCATAAATATCTAAAAGAGGTTGCGTGACAAGAATTTAAAAACGAGGGTTTAGTGATTTAATTGAGAGAAGGTATGGTTTATTAAGTCTACGCCAGCAGAACGTAGAATCAGTTGACTTATAAATGGCATCGCATAAGAGAAAAGGAGGATTTTTTTCGAGACGAAAAAGACGATTACGCGCAATCCGTCAAACAAATATCCGTGATTATCCTCGAAAGCGTTTCCATCGACCATTTCTCAACAGTTTAATCCAAAATAAGGTAAGAAATATGTTTTTTAAAATTTCGTGTAACATACCTACTTCTACATAGCCCTTACGGTATTAGAAATCGTTCTATTCGAAGGTTTATTGCATGCTCTGGACGTCCCTTCTCTGGCATCGAGAGACGATTGAGGTTACTGCATAATGAGCAGATTTTCCCCCGTTGTGCCCGGAAATTGTTATGAAAACCCCTTTACGGACTCCCATCAAAAATGGTTTCGATACCGCTTAGCCACGTCTTCTCTATTTATGAGCAAGTCCCATGTGGATCCAAGAAGCGGGGATGTCATTGGTGTGGGGGAAGTGCTTAAAGTGGTCCCAGTCATTAAAGCTGTGGAAGAGATAATGTTAGAAGAACTTGGAGTATCATTAACTTCTACTGACTGGCTGGTATCAACATATCCAACTTACGAGGAGGCTTACAAGATCGAGCATATAATATCCACTGTGCAAAGGGCCCTCTATGCTTCAAGAACGTGCGGAGGTGGACTTCCTATGGGTCTCCAAGACCTTGTCCGAAGAAATCTGGACATTCTGCACTCCATCACAGGGAAAATTCCAAAACAAACGGGCCCTCACTTCTCCAAGTGGACCAAAACAACAATTAAGATGAAAAACCTCCACCTCAAGACTGGGGATCTTAATAATTATTTTATCACACCTTTTTTTACCAGTTTCTCTATCTTATCATCGTGTTCATCATGCCCTGTATTTCTTATGATTAATTTTGATGCCATTTATATATATTCCAGTTGATATGTATGTTTATACATATTTGTGTATAAAGAAGCCTACTTATGTCCCCATTGGTTATATATCTATATTGATACATATCTGTGTTTTAGTCGATTTAATGATAAACTATTTGTGATATTCTGCGACCGATCCTATTGTGATATCCTCGGATGGTGTGAATAAAGTTGGACAAGGAGGAATGTTGAAACCAAATGATCTTTATTACTTCAATGTAGATCAAAGAGTGAAGACCCAAATATAAGGAGTCAGTCCCTTTTATAGTAAAATTAGGGAGGGGGAAGTATACACAAAAGAGTCTTGCATGAGCAAGAGTAAAGAGATGTACACAAGCAAAGAGTCTTGCTTGAGCAAGAATAAAGAGATGTACATAAGCAAAGAGTCTTGCCTGAGCAAGAGTAGAGAGGTGTATGCATATGAGTTATACACTATTACACTATTATATTCTTTGAGAACTTAAATAAATTATATTAAGAAATATATATATATATATATATCCAAAGAAAACTACGATCCTTAGTTTAATATATTCTTCATTAGCCCTTTGGGGATGATTTTATCAACAATGACCCATTAAGCCTTTCATATTTACGACCATAATCATAGTAAACTTGACAGAAAAAATCCTTTATAGTTAAACTTTAATATATTTTGACAATCTTATTAATCTCTTATGCAATTTAATTATGTTGAATATCAAACAAAATACTAATAAAACAGAACATTAAAATTAACTTGAAAGTAACTGTGCCAAAGGTTATCGTTCCTAAAGGGATAATGAAGTTTTGGAGGAGATTTGGAACTCCGATGTTGAAAGGGCATGCGAGGCTACATCAATTATGATGCTTTTTACATTGAATGTAATGTAGACATGTTCCTGTGGGCACTTTTACGGGCAATTTTCCCAGTACGGTTCCTAACGCACTCGGTGCGCTCATGGATGCCTTCTTGACCTTCTCTTCATGGCCTTCACACTGGCATTGACATACTATGCAGTAGTGTTGTGTCAGTCCTTATCAAGGACCGAGGACTACAGTCCGGTCCGATTCGGTACAGTACAGTCCTTTTTGTCGGTCCTAAGAGAAGGACAAATGTTTTTTACGTCATAATCTATGCCATGTTGTCAACATCTCTGAATGCTATGAAACATAGAGATATCAAGATAGATAGAACTTATTCCCTCCAATTGGTAGAGAAACATCGTTCAGCTGTATTCTGGACACAATGACGTATTTCTCTTAAGAATCCATAGAGATATAAAGATATAGAGAGCTTATTCCAAGGTCTATATAATATTATACAGACCTTGGCTTATTCTTTCCCATAGCAGAGAAACATCGTCGTTCAGCTGTATTCTGGACACAATGACGTATTTCTCCGAAGAATCCAATAAGCTCTCTATGTCTTTATATCTCTGTGTATGAAAAGGAAAAATCCTTTATATTGTGAAAGTAACATCTTCAATGAGCTGATTACAAAATATAATTTTTACTTATGTTATTAATAATTGTCACATATGGTTATTATTACAATAAAAATAGTTGATGCTTGATGACAATATTTAAAAATTAACCTTTAGCGGTATAAACGGAAGGGTTGTGAATGAATTATTTTTACAATAACATTTAATGAGTAATGATCGACGATGAGTACACTGAAAAGCCTATATTTTGAGGGAAAAAAATGTTTCCAAATTGTCTAATATAAATATTATTAACCCCCTACGTTCTATGAATTAACGCTCAGTTATTATAAAATATAAACATACAATATTAGCAGTTAGAACGTATTAAATAAATACTCCTTCAACATTTTATGAAAAATTTAAGGACTGACAAAAGAGAATCTCAAAACCGACGGTCCTAATAACCGATCCCAAGGACTGACAGTCCCAAGGACCTACACAGTCCCAAGGACCAACACCAAGGACTGACAGTCCTAAGGACCAACAGTCCTAAGGATCGATCCCAAGGACCGGTCCTAAGACTGGACCGGATAAATTGGGACCAACACAACACTACTATGCAGTCTCTACGTGAAAACTCGGGCATTAAGCTCGATATCACAATACGGAGCATATTTTTCCCACGCTAATCTCTATAGCATGAGAGTGTGTAAAAAATATTGTGTTTTTATATAATTATTAATTCATGTCATTCATTACTTAAAACTTTGTTATGAAACTGCACATTCCATTGTTGTGTGTGTGTGTTATACCAGTATGGGCCACTTCAGGAGCCTTGTTTCCTATTCTTCAAGGCTGGCGTTTATTTATATGTGTGGTCATCTTTCACGCACTCTCCTTAATGGATGTTTTGAATGTGAGAAGTTAAAATATATTTATTATTCAGGTTTGTAGGACGGGGACTAAAAAAACCTATACTTTATTATTTATTGCCTGTTTTGAAGAGCAAACCCGTAGTGTTTAGATTAAAAATAGGGGAGCAATGTTTGGATTGATTGTATTATTATTATTGTAACCTAATGTATGCCAAAAAGGTTTAAAATTGTTAACATAAAAGTTGAAGCAGTTATTAAGAAAATAAGTTGTCATAGATGGGTTCTTTGTAATACAATGAGTTCAAACATTCTAATTCAGTGGTGCCATGGTGACGGCCAAAGGACCGGAAACGGCCCGAATGGACATGACATTCGGCCTTTACGTCAGTGGTTGGGAAGTGTTTTTTAATTAAATAAATACTATTATGATACAATTTCAACAAATTTTAAATTTACTTTGTTTTTTATCCTTAATGGTTTTAAAGTGTTTGGTCTTGCCAGGCCAAAAATGTACCGGTGATTTGGCCCCCGAGGTCCACTTGAAAACAACCTGGCCTCTGACCGATTTCACCCTGGCATCCTTGCTCTAATTGTTCATTTGATTTGTAAGAACATCCTCTCTAAAGCATTAAATGCTAGAGTAGTCGTATTACTTATACAGCTATGAGTTCAATGGATTGGCCACCTGATACACGACTTTTTATATTTTTTAAAGTAAAAAAAGTATGAGAAAATGTCTTTATATCTCGTTTGAATCTATGCAATAAATGAAGACAGAATAAATATATACCTGTTTGGTACCATATACCATTAATGTTTGATTTGGGATCCATTTGCAACCTTCAAATTACCTGCCAAATAGTTAGCTGAGAAAAAAAAGTAGTACTTGTATGACGCTCTGTTCATTCTTTTCTTTTGAGAGGTTTAGGTCAGACTTGTTGACGTTCGCGAAAAATTGTCGTTTTTCGTTCGTTTGTCGTTCACCAAAAGTTATCGTTCGTTTTCAGATTGAATCATTCATCGTTCGTTATTCAGAAAAAAAATTAACGACTTTTTTTAGAAAGGAAATTTTTCTCTCGTCATTCTAAAAAAAAGTTATGACGTTTTTCCCATGGAAAAGTAAAATATTTGTCTTTTTTGGCGCCAAAAACGAACGGCAAACGATAGGATTTTTTTGTTGTCATTCGTCCATAAACGACGAAAGACTACAAATGAACGACAAATCAACAAATCTGGTTTAAGTCAAGCATGCAATGGATATGGTCTAGAGTTTTGGGTTCCTTGGGTTTCATTGAACTAACTAATTTCCCCGATATTGAAGCATTGATAACTGATTTACTCAACATATTTTGTATTTGGTTCTTTTGGCAAATCATGCTCGACTTTAATCAACAATTTTGGAACCCTTCTTATGCTTCCCAAAATTGTATATCTTAATCAAACAAACAAAACAAAAATAACAAAATCTTTAATCAATTGTCAATTTATATATGACTTTGTATCGTAGTATATAATGGATTGTTAATGTGAGAGATTATTACATCATGAAAAACTACTAATCGCATGAAAATACTAAACCCCCGCCAGATATTCAGATAATCTGTTGAGTTGTCTAATTCACCAGCTTGGCAGAGTCAATTAAATGGTCATGTCATAAAAGGTTTTGAGTGTGGGTGACGTTACTCTCACATTGCGCATGATATACCTTAAGAGAACCATAATTTTACTTTCAACTTTTTTGAACATACAATTCATGGCTTACCTTCTAAACACATGCTCAGCAATATCATAAGGAAAAATATATTTTTTGTTAGGTTTATTTACTTTCCTAGTGTCAAGATTTGGGTCCAATGCTATTTATAGGCATCAAGTAGAATGCAAACCAATTTGAAGGAGTGCAAAAAATATTAATATTATATTATAATCTAACACCACTTCAGACATAGTTGTATAAATATATAAACTCTTACGTTTATTTAAAAAATAATTATATTTTACGGGGGGATATATAATTCTTTACTATAGATACATACATCGACAGAAACTTTTACGGTTAAAATATAATAAAACAAAAGTTATATGAACAAAATATTTAAGATATAAACAATATTGACTGGAACATGAGATATCTTCACTCCTTACTTAAGCTTTGAATATAAATGACTCCGTATTATGATTAGATACTGCAGTTCATCTTCATTTTTTTTGTTTAGATATACCATAAAAAAGTTAATAAAATTTAAAGAGTTTCAATGTTATGTTGGCTTTAGATGTTGGCAGGGACAAAGGGAAAAATTTACTCCTTATGTAGGCCCTAATACGGTGTCATTTATATCTATTAGGTTGTTCCATAAATAATGATCTCGAAAAGTTATCTCTAAAAGTTCACACGCTATCTCAAAAAGTTCAACGTGAGCGTTCTTATCGCATATTTTTGCATGGGAACAGACTGTATGGCACCACTCAGGTTAGTATATAAGGTGAGTAATCGCGTCATTTCTATCATTCATTCTACTCACCGCTGAAAATGGCGACACCCGACTTTCGCTCCTACTTCTTGATCCGGATCAAGCTCGCCAGGACAGTCAACGAGATCCACGGGGACCTGCTCTCTACCTTTCCTGACTCCTGCCCTGGCCTCTCCACCCTCCAGAGATGGCACACTGAGTTCGATAAGGGTGTTTTTGCCCTGGAGAAGAAGAACCGTCCTGGACGTCCCCGGGAGACGAAGACAGAGGAGAATGTGGCCCGTGTGAAGCGCCTGGTCGAGGATAACCCCCGGATGACCACTCGACAAGTTGCTGCAAAGGTGTCCCTACCATCTACAACTGTTTTCAGGCTTCTGACGGAGGATCTAGGGCTCCGAAACCTCCTCAGCGTGCTCGTCCCTCACCAGCTCTCTGAAGCCAACAAGACGCAGCGAGTGAAGTGCTGTCAGGACCTCCTGAAGCTGTTCCAGGACCACGGGGAGGACTTTCTGGGGTCTCATCTGTTAGTCCAGGACGAGTCCTGGTTCTACTGGGATTCGGCGGAGGTGAGGCAAGTCTGGGCGGAGCCCACGGGGGCCCGTTTCTCGACCCCCCGTGTGAAACAGACAGCGAGGAAGACGATGATTCTGATGGGGTCACCTGCAAGCCGAGGCGGGTATCGATCACTGCACTACCTGCCGGGACCACAGCCGACCGGAACACCATGATAGAGTACCTGAGGACGACTGGGAAGCGCTTTCTCAGCCTGAAAAAGGACAAGATCCGGCTGAAAGATTGTCTCCTCATGTGGGACAATGCACGTCCCCACACTGCCACCGATACCAGGGAGTTCCTGACCGGAGGGACGTGGAACCGGTGAAACAGTCACCCTACTCACCCGACCTGAACCTGTGTGACAGGTTCTTGTTCTGGAAGTTGAAGCACCTGCTCCGGGAGGACGAGTTTGGGGGCCACGAGGAGGCTACACTCGCCGTTCAGTGGGCGATGAGGAGGGTCAGTGAAGACGAGCTCTACGACCAACTCAGGAAGCTCCGGGGACACTGCCACGACGTCATTGCAGTCGGAGGGGATTATGTGTACTTATTGTGAAGTTTTTTTTGTTGATCTGACGAAAATTTTGAATTTTAATTGGTCGACCTCATTATTTATGGAACAACCTAATATATGCTGATCTCCATCTTCATTTGTCAGTTTAACTGGGATATAAAAAAAGAAGGTTGGGGATCTTTATAGTATCAATGCCACATATAAAATAAGGGCTTTGTTGAATGGAAGAAAACCCAATTTTGGTTAGGACAAAGAGCAAAATCCACTCTTTACTGGGTCCCTAATTCTAAGAAATGATATATAAATATATATATATAATATATATATATATATATATATATATATATATATATATATATAATATATATATATATATATATATATATATATATAAATATATATATATATATATATATACACATAACATTATATAAATATATATATATATAATAACATAGATATATAAATATATATATGGGTCAAGGAAGCAAATGTAACGCAGTGTTTTATTAAATTGTATAAATATCACCGACCTATATAAGAATATTTTATATTCATCTGAAAGAACGGACACATAAAAAATAGTTGAATAAACATCGTTCTCCCATTCCATATTTAAGTCGCCATCCTTCCTATAAGAAATAACACTCTTGATCTCTTCTAGCAGAGTCGTTGATGCTCCTGGTAGAGATCACGATCGTAGTCACTCCTAGGAGAGAATACGATCGTGATCTCTTCTACGAGAGTCAACGACTCTACTGGATCTCCATTCGTGTGATATATATATATATATATATATATATTATATATATAAATACATATAAATGCGGTATCTTTATTTGGTTAATAAAATAACCTTTAAAAGGTTAGTTAATATTCAAAGAGAGGTCATCAAGCAACGCAATTTTGTTCTCTGTGAGCCATTCTTTTTTTCTATTTTTCTCTCTCTATCCTCTTTCTTGATGGTTTTGTTAAGTTCATTGAAGCCTGAAATGCCAATTCACATACCACATGGAGGAACCCCTTTGTAATTGATGGCAAAACGTCGCAATAAAGAGAGATTGTGTGTGTGTGCATGAGTGAGAGAAATAAACTAATGATGATGAATGCCTTTAAAAAGATCTCATATTTAGGCATTTGTTGACATTGTTGTTGATTCTGGTTAAAGAGTGAGCGGCTGATTGAAGATAACGTAGAGGAATCGATTTATTTATTTACCTGCGTTAAATCTTAGAAAAAATAATAATAACAATGATCCCTACAACTTCTTGCAACATAGCTATTCCTAAACTACCGTCTGATACCGGATCAAGTTACGGTGCAATGGACCCAACCAGGGAGCTAAACAAACAACTAACCAAATGATTATGTGGACTCTTTGTACTTATTTGCTATGATATTATTCTTAGTCATTGCATTATAATACATGCAATACCCTTCGGCGAAGAAAGAGATATTAATGTAGATGCATCCTATATTTATGTAATAGATGTATGTACATTGCACTGATTATTATAAAATATGCAGATAATAAATATAAGAAACCTCTGGTTTATTTATCATATCAACAGTTAAGATATTAACTGTCAAATCTTGTACGTAGAAATAATGAAAAATATCTGTAATGGATAAGCTTTATATGTCAAAGCTTTGGTTAGTTTGTGAGCCATTAACATCCTTTGTTAAATTGAAATGGCAACATGTATATTAAATGTCAATTAATATAGGACTTATAGGACTGATGACCATTATTTGGCACGCAAATTAATTTATTGTCCTAGTAAAGTTACTAAATGCCCTTTAGGAACGATGCGCATTGGTATTGACGGATCTTGATGATTGAGATTGGATTTTGTATTAATGTTAAATGGATAATGCAGAAATATCTCAACCCTTTGACTTGGGGCAGGAATTACTCGATCTTTTTCAATCGTTAAATTTAAGAAGTTACTCTATTATGTAACTAATATTTGTAATATTATGATCAAAATGTAATATATGTGACATATTTGTTATTATTCATCAGTTGAAAAAGATCTATTGGATATTTATTTTCAAATTTGTTCAATCTCGTCCATAAACTTTGGTTACAATCTGATTTTAGATATAGTTTATTTTCTCATTGCTTTTCCAGCAATTATTTTGATAAACCCTACTACACATTGTATTTTAAATAACAATTTTGTCTGCTCATAGTGACAATGCAAATTTATGCAAAGAAAATACTAAAAAAACATGTTCTTATTTTATGCGGCAGAAGCAATGTGAAAATTTTAAACTACGGGATTTAATAGTGTTTAAAGTCAAATGATTTCACGTTTCACTTTGCATTTCTCAGAAGTGATGTGAGGAGCAATTTAGGGAGGTCAGTAAGAATCCAATTTTAAATGGATTTTAGTACAAATAAGTTACCTGCACTTTGATCAAATATTAACAATATATATTTTTATAAGTTGATTAAAGGGCTAATATTTGCTAATTGTTCATATCAAATACGGCCACATAACTTGGCTAAAAACGTATGGCATCATTACACGAAGGAATGACGTCAAGAATATGTAAACAAAATGTACACTCCAAGGAGGGAATAGTTGAGAAAATAAATAATACACAAAAGTCCTCTATAACTCCTCGCAAGTTTCGACCAGCAAAGAACCTCTGGTGGCTCGTGAAGAGGAATGCTTTCTTCTGAGATCTAGCCACTCTCTAGGATCTACACAAAACTGCCGACGATAGACCTCTGAGCTATCCCTTGAATCGAACTTTTACTCCAAGAATGCTTTGTCATCATACAAAAGAGGGCGAGACGTTGTTTTTCAGGAACTGTTTCTCTTAGAACACTGTTGATTTAGTCATCATTGCTCATGGACAAACAGTAGTTCATGCACATTCTTCATGTAAGATCTTTGTCCTCTGTTTGTTAACGCACCTCGTACCTTTGTCATTATCGAGATTAAACCCCCTGTCAATGTTAATGTTATGGTGGTTACATGTTCTAATTATGGTCATTTTTGCATAAATCAAGAGTGCATGCAATATTGTGATTTGCATGCACAGTATGTTCATCATGATTATTACTCTACCAGCATGTCCAATGAACCGTTAGTGAACTAAATTACGACTCCACTTAACTACTTGCGTTTATCTGATCCTTGGAATTCAGTGTTCTTCCAGAGACTTCTATGGGGATCTGCCTATGTGGTTGTTGAGTACGTATGTGTGGTGGGTGTGTGTGCACCAAAGTTTGACTTTGATGAGACCGTTTTTTTATCTTAATTAACAGTAATGAACCATGTGTACGAATCAAGTTATAGATAAAGGGACTCAGTATTGGAGGATACATTTATGAACCTAAAAATTAATATAAATGAGATCAAGTAATCTAAAATAGGATTTGGATACGCCATGAAGTCGGCATAATATTTTATGCCTGTATGGTTCGATAGAGTTGCATCTGAGAGGATGAATAAGCATTATGAGTTTAGGACTACCACCCCTTGCCATTTACCTTATTAATATGTTTTATCTCTTAGACTTCACTTATGAAGTTAACTATGTTTCTTTACGTCCGCCGAAGGAGGTATTGTTTTCACTGGCGTTGGTGTGTTGGTTGTTTGTTTGTTAGTTTGTTGGGTTGTTTGTCAGCAGGATAACTCAAAAAGTACCGAACGGATTCGGATGAAACTTTGTGGAGTTGTTAGAAGTGCCAAAAGGAACAAGTGATTAAATTTTGGCATCTCTGAGTGCTTCTTCAAGATGCCAAATGAGCTAAATACTAATAAATATTTCAAGTTAGCCTACTCTGCCAATAGATGTCGCTGTGCTGTGAAATCGGGTGCCGGGAGCGTCTTCCTCTCGGAATTTCCGTCGAGGGGAACCCTCCCCCGTCCCTCGACGCCGCCCCAGTCGTGAAAAATCCGCCTCGGAAGGCTCATAAGGACCCCGTGACGGCGGAGGTTTGCACTCTCTGAGTGTATATATGCCTCTAGTTTTGGTATTAGTCTTTAAAACCTATGTTCCTAATATCGGTCATATGTTTTATATGACCGATATTAGGAACATAGTTTCAAAACACTAATGCAAAAGAAAACATAGTGAACTTCATGAGTGGACTTTAAGTGATAAGAAATATTACTAACAGGGGGTGATTGTTGGGGAAGGGGGGTAAAAGCCCGGAGGGTGATTGTATTGGGGGTTGGTAGTCCTGTTCGAAGCATTATAGCATTATAATCGCTTGATCGAACCTAGGATCTTATGAATTTGTGTATATTTTCACGAAAAAAATATACAAATAAAGCTTACTGAGGGCTATTTATTCAAGATCAAAATAATATCATGCTGTATTATTTAATTTTATAAATTTATTCTTCCATTTTGATGTGGGTCTCTGAATACATAAAATAATATAAAAGTATATAAGTATTTTAAGCAGGATTATGGGAATTTGGAACTAGAATAATGTGTTATATGCCCAGAAATTGCCAAAAAGTTAGCTAAATATGCGGGAAAAAATATGCAAAAAGGCTAAATATCAAAAATAAATATAAAACATGCATTTTGTGCGAAAAGTGACGACTTTTTTATAAAAGAAGTTTAATCAATGTCATTCTAGATAAAATTGACAGCGTTTTTTTTTTTTTTTTACCACAAAAAGTTGCTTTTGTGGAGACTTTTTTGAAAATAAAAGAAGTCGCAACCTCCTCAAAATTTGTAAAAATATGTAATAAATATATATGCAAAAAAAGGTCATATATGGAATATACATATACGTTAAAAGGTCGTTTATGCCCAGAAAGTTGATTTACCGAATTTCTACAGCCCTGATTATAAATCTCTTTGGTTATATTGGTATACAGAGACACCAAGTCGGTACCGTCACCTAAGGAATCCAACCGACATGGATTATCCCAGTAAGGCTTTAAAAAATCTAGAAGCAAAGACGATTTAACTGATGTATAAACTATTGAGACATAATTTAGTATTGGCTGAAGGAATCAAATAATTTAATAGACTAACGTTCGATTGGTTTTCTTATCTAGCATTCTGCAAAAATATTATTTTTAGATTCCATAACGCATATCTCCTCCAATCTCAGCTTTTGTCTAATTAAAGCTAATCAACCATTTGAGATTGAAGAGATGGAAAAACATAGACATTAAATGAGCATTTAAATGTGAGGCCCTTCGTGAACTACGCCATAATTATTTCTAAGATATTTGGATCCGTGTTGCTGCCTATTAAAAACATATAAAAAATTAAAAGTTCAAATGTTAACGTGTTTAATAGCATAAAGTTAAAGGGTTATTATCATCTGGTAGTTAACTTATAACTTATGAGGAAAAACAAGAAGTTGAAGTGTTGAAATCATTAGGTAAATGTATATGTATGCCAGCTTATGCTGCGCAGATCGTTATTGCCTTAAGGAGCTACAAATGTAAGGACTTCGACCTATATTGTAATTGAATTAGCAATAAACTAAATAAGAAAATTGAATTCTACAACAGATATGAGCCATCCAAATTAAGAGCCTAATTTTTATATAGTTGAACAAAAACTGGATAATTTATGACGTATTATAAACAAAATAAATATTGTCCATATGTAAGCCGACACTCGAAGAATTCATTCAGACATCATTTAAAAAAGATATCATTATTGTAGATGTTTGCAAGAGTAACTGATTGCGAATATGCAATAGGTTTCCACAGTTTTTCCAAAGGATCGAGAAAAGCTCAATCTTCTTACTTTACTCCATCAAAGCACTCCAAGATGGTTTGGATCACTCTAATAGGATTAACCATTGTCAAGTTAAGAGAAAATATTTGCCTACTATCATCAATGCTCCGCACCTCACCCTAAAAAATAGTTGGAGGGGAAACTTTAAAACGCAAGTTCCTCTCGAAATAGATGATGCATATAAATTATTTAAACTTACTCTGCTTCATGACAATTGTCTGTTAGAGTAATTCTTGAGTCGATGAAGTAATAACGATAGGAGTTTATCGTCAAAGTCTAAAATAACAAGCCCTTGGAGTAAATTCAGAGTACAATTGCAAAACAAAAAAGGGACGCAATGTTAACATAAAAGTTGTTTTATAAATAATCTACAAAGCCTGACATAGATGCTATTTATTGATGGCTTTCCCTTCTTCAATTCCCTCCGAAATTTATTACAATTTAAATACTACTCCTACACCTTGCGTGACAGCCATTTTAGTCCAGTCATGACGTCTTCAAGTGATTGAACGTTCTTCTCAGTTATTAATTATAGGTCGGTGGAAGCCCGCTACTTTTTCAGCAAGATGACTTGGCTTATGGTAACGGAGACGTTTTCGTTTTTTTGTAAGTGTTGTTCGACGCAACTGGATGCGGTTAAGAGAACTGTATAAAATGGATAATTATATATTATCATATTTAAGTTACTTTCTTTAACGAAGATTAGGCATCGAAAATTAAACATTTGGAAGGTAACCCTTCCTACCAGATTGTACTAGACAGGCCTGACGCCGCGGGTGACGGCGTGCTAACTTTGACTGTGAATTAGGTACGAGAAGTGGCTGAGATGCTCGCTGAATGATAATGGCAAAGGATCAAAATGGCTGGGATCCTCAATATTCTAATGAAGATACCTTTTATGACATAACAAATGATCACTTTACTAGGTAAATTTAATAAACAGTTAGGGGTAGAGGTAGGGTTGCCAACCGTCCCTTGAAATACGGA
>CP045899.1:2680664-2691344 GCA_013387185.1 Caligus rogercresseyi
TTGCTAGTTTAGTTCTTATAAGGGATGGGTTTTGTGAAATTGGATCCAGAACATTTCTTTTTCCCCCTTTATGTAGCTCCTAGATTTGTCTTAACAAATCCGAATGCAGTTTTGTATCAGCCAATATGGAACTTTTATAAGGAAGCCTTTATTTGGAACAAATTATATAAAACAAGAATGAAATAAATTATTAAGTCGTTCAACTCAGTCAGTCTGTCCATTTCTCATCTTGTTTTTGGAACATTCAGAAAAAAAACTGAATAGAGTTTCCTCTTCTACACACAGATTCTTCAAATCGGAGTATCTCTTCCCATTCTGAAGATAATTTTGGTTAACCATTATGGCCGTAGACCCGGCAACGTTTCTTGTCTCCTTCCATTAGGAAGGTATTTGATTAGACTAAGGATAATAGAAAAATTCATAACTATGATGGGATTAGTTTAGAGTGTAACAAGGAGATCCTCTGATAAAATGCCGATACATTTAACTTCTTTCCTCGCTACAGATCATAATTCATATTTTTCGCCTCCGCATAATAGTGGAATACTCATGCATAATATAGAAACGTTTAATAAAACATGATTTAACAAATATTCTTACCTTTTACCTTTTTCATATACAAATGAGCTCAAAAGTAAAAAAAATTAAGTAGGCAAAATTTCTTGGAACATGAAATAATATCTTTTACATTTTATTCTAGAAAATATATAGTAAAAAAACATAACTTTATACTTTTAATCCTTATTTAATCCACTGTTTCTCATATGATCCCTATGACCATAATTTTAAGAAATAAAAGTTAAATAGTTAGAACAGAAATAGTTTTTTTTGTTGTTATAAAATGCAGTTGTGTTGATATGAAGCACCAATATAAAAACTGCTGCTTAGTACTAAGGAAAGACGTCTTCTTAGTCAATAAGGGGGGATATAAAAAATATATATATCTCAGTTTTTAAAATGAGTTATGATTATTATAGCTTTCATATACATATTTCAGATGCCCCAAAAGTGCTTTTTGCCTAATGTCTTTTTTTACCACCTGCAAATACTAATTATATGTCAAATAAGTTTAATTAAGAAATACGCCATTATTGCAAAAAAGGAAATAAATCCAAATGATATGTACGGAACGAGGTCTATTCATTAGAAGAGTACTTTGATTGGTATACTGCTATGAGAGGAAACGGCATTGGTAGCCATGGATACTTTACGTAGTGAAAAAACTCTAATACAATCAAAAACACTATCTAGTTACATGTGTAAAGCTGGGGGCAAATGATTAACACTTTCATTTATCTTGCCTAAAGCAAGATCTTTTCAATATAAGGGAATTATTTTTAAGCCAAATTATAAACAAGTGTCTATGAGAAAGAGAAAGAAAACGTTTGTCGTCTCATCTGGCATTGTATTTATAAATAATAAAAAGGAGGAACAGACAGGAGTACAAAGGTAGATAGGAGGATCTACTGTAATTTCATTGCACGCAAATTCCACGAGGACCTTTTAATATCCGCCGTGGATATTTACCTCGATTGCTCTTTTATGATCAGTCAATTTCCTTGTTCTCCTTTTTGTCATGGACATTTTGATCACAAAGCATTTTCCTACTTCTCATTTAAGAATGCTTTGCGACAATAATACAAAGGAGAAAAAGCTTCGTAACAAAAAGGTCCACGGAAAAGAAGAACTACAAATTGACTGACTATAAAAGAGCAAGCGAGGTAAAAGCCCACGACAAAAAAGTGACTATAAAAAGGTCCATGAGGAATTTGCTAGCGATGAAATGACTGGACACCAAATAGAAGGTCAGGGGCAGAGAGACGGAGAGCTTTCCGCTACTCATGTCTACTCACATAATAATAAAAATTCAGCTTAAGTCAATAAGAACCAAATTTCAGGAGCTTGATGTAATTCAAAAACGAATGAGACTGCGTATGTATGTTTCTCACGTATAAGGTAATGACAGATAATGTTTATATCTAATTCATCAACTTAGTTATACTCTTTATTAAGTCAAGAAAGAAACAAACAATATGGGAATTATTTATGGAACACAATGGCTTGAACATATAACTTTGATTGAGACTTTAATTTGGTTTGATAATATCACCCTATCACCCATCAAGAAAAGTGGTTCATATATCGTGTCGTCACCGAGACTCATTTCTAAGCAAGACAAAATGTGTTGGTTTTGCAAAGTGGAAGTGGAGACAACGCCTCATCTCGTATACGAATGTAAGGATCTGCGCCCATCTACACCATGCTTAAATTAGACCTTGAAAGGAATTTTGGAGCTTCGCTAGAGAGAGAGGACTTTTTTACTCTCACGTCGTTATTACAAAAACTACAGTATTGCATATATAGCATAAAAGCGAGGGGAAAAGATATCCCGAACTCTATTTTAAATAATACAACACGATATTTACAGCTTTTACCATATTAATTTTTGAACATTTTCTCACTTCCCTAATTTTTTAACTGTTTATATCAATGAATTTTTTTATGTTTTGCTCGATAAGTTTTTGATTTACTCTATGTCTATTATTGTATATTTTCATGAAATATAGGAATGCCTTCTGGCAAAAAAAAATGGTTTGATAATTTTAGATTTTTTATTGTATATCAATATTTGTTTCTTTTTGCCTTTCATTGGTAAATTGAATAATGAATAAAAAAAAAAATAATACTTCTCCTTCATTGAACTCAAGCCTTTCAATCATTTTTTAAGGACTGTTATATATATATATATATGCATATATATCTATATATATATATATATATATATATATATATATATTAGGAAACGACCGGGTAACCGGCTCGACCCGGGTCCTGGCTGTTTTTTGAGTGTCCCGGGTTTTTAGACACCGGTCCGGGACTTAAATATTTTCTTTCGTTTGTCATTCATAAAGTTTTTTAGAAAGGAATTTTCGAAATAGTATTTTCTAAAAAAAAAGTCATCACTTTTTCTGAGAATTTTTTTTAGGAGACTCTTTTCTAAAAAAAGTCTTCACTTTTTTGGAAATTCTTTTCTAAAAAAAACGTTCTCATTTTTTTGGGGAAATTTAAAAAAGTCCTCACTTTTTTTGGAAATTATTTTCTAAAAAACGTCGTCACTTCAGATTGTCGAAGGGATGAAAATATATATTAAGTCCCGGCCCGTCCCGTCCCGGCGAAAAAAGGTGTCCCGGTCGTTTCCTGATAATATATATATATATATATATATATATATATATATATATACAGAAAAAAGGTCTTTATATAATTAGGGATGATTTTGTTGATTAAGAAAGACACCTTGGCCAGGATAGCATTGTGATAGTAATCATTTCAATGCATAGATTAAAGTCCCTTGTTAATGAAGAACAGACGTGGGTGCCGTTAGAGAGAAGTAAGAGTGAGCAAAGGAACATTATTGCTGATAGGTCACAAAGAGTAATAAAGTTGGTGGGAGCGCTTTGCCTTCTGAACTTTTTGTACAACTGTAGAAATATTTTGTAGTTCAAGGGGAAAAATGTCTCGTGGTCGTTGTATTGGTCATCGGATATATTTGGCTCAACATGCACGGTTTGTCGACTCTGTGAAGAGGACGACCTGATCTCTATACACCTTATCAACGCGTGTTTCCGTACGAGGCAAGGAGATTCACGAACTGGGCAAGGAAATACATAGAGAAAGGGGTGTCTATGATCAACATATGCTGTTATAATTTTATTTTGGTTTGGTATATATTTTTCGTGTGTAAATATATATGAATACAGACATAAATTAAGTACTAAAAACCTCCTTTGGAATAAATATATTTTCCAATTAAAAATGTACTTAAAAAATATGACTTTAAATAAGTTAAAGTTTAGATCCTTAGGAAAGGCAATGGGTCAAAGCTTGTTGACATTTAGTGATTTTAAGAATGCTATTTTGATCTTACGTCATCAAAATGTGAGCTGCCAGCTTATTTCTTCTATTTCCTAAACGGGAAGGTGTTCTATATATTTATACTTCTATGTTAAAAACGAACACATGCCATGGTTAAGGGGGCGTTTTATTGTTTGCCGATGGTCCAGGAGTGCAAGAAGTTGGTTGAGTTGAAGAGATGATATATGATGGATTTGTTTTTTGCCTATATGGTTCGACCGACTGCATCCGACTGGATATAATTAAGCATTATAGCATTAGTCTATCGAACCGAAATTTGTTCCTCGGTGGGGCAAGCGATGATGATGACCTCATCCGGAGTGAACTCACTCTTGATCAATTGACAAAAGCTTATAGGACGTTGAACTTATGTATATTGTTTTTAAAAATATGAACGGAAAATATAAAGAAATTATTTTGTGATTTGATTCTTTGTATACAACGATGTATAAATGAGTCTATAGAGGTTATAATCAATTTTATAAGTTATACCTCTATCTCTTTTACAAAGTCCCAAGGTTCATTTTAATCATCCTCAAGGTAGGTGGTTTATTTATCGGTTGTCTCTTTGTAAAG
Source organism: Caligus rogercresseyi (assembly GCA_013387185.1). Classification (NCBI taxonomy): domain Eukaryota; kingdom Metazoa; phylum Arthropoda; class Copepoda; order Siphonostomatoida; family Caligidae; genus Caligus; species Caligus rogercresseyi. Next base: position 2,685,156 of record CP045899.1, read on the forward strand.
TGGAGGACATATCCTCATCTCTCAATGAAAGGATCTTCACCCCACAACATGATACATATTATAACAATTTTAAATTGTTTGTTTTTTAAACGAACCACCCAGTAACATTTATTTTAACTGTACGCAAATCAAGAGTCATACTTCATTAGGACCATAATTACACCAACAACCTCAAAGCAATATTGCATAGACTCATGATGTATATCTATGAATAAGTTTGTGGGCACAGATATTCATTGCATGATCAAACCAAAATATACAAATATGTATATCAACTCTCTCCACACCTGATAACAGTGATCAGCTGTTGTCTAGGTCATTAATATGTATTTTATTTTGGAATCATGTGAGAACTTCTTGGATTCACAGTTAATGACTTTAAATATATATATACACTATTCTTCTGCCAGCTCTTATCCATAAAACCTAGCGCATAGCTGTTGTTTTATTGCCCTGGACATCCAATAAATTGCCCAAAGATCTATATCATAATCAAATACTTATTATAAAAGAAATATATATTCAGTCGTAAGCCGAGGAATGGAATGAAAAAGGTGTTTCTTCTTTTTAAAAGCTTTATTATCTTAATTCTAAATAGGGGGTTTTCATTGGTCATGTATCATCAAGATGGCTGCCTTTGTAATCAAAATCTTTGTTTACAAAGTCTTATCACTTGTGCTATAAAAAAACTGCACAACTACTGTATGTCAAAGTTCTTAGTAGCAATCGTTATTTGTTTTAACGATATGATCAAGGATAACAAATGTTTTCGTGGTTTTTTATAAGGTTTTTTGAGAAAGACCCATTTTCCTTTATTTTAATGTTGCTATCATCCTCAAATTTCATCTGTAATTTTCGCAGGAAAAGGTCGAACAATTCGACTTTTTGACTATTTGGTTCAAAGAATTGTAGCTTCCGACTGGATAGAAATAAGTATTCTATCGTTAAAATTAATCTATCGAACCTAGGATCTTACCAATGAGGTTAATCAAAAATTGACCTTCCACTCACGGGATTCGAACCTGCACCCTCAACATTATGAGTAAACACGTCATAACACACTGAGCTACCCTTAAACGATTCATTTTGGGATCATTGGAAGGTCTAACTTCAGATATTGGAAGGATGTTTGATTATTTTAATATGCATAAACAGACTGGGACATAATTTAATCATATCAGTACCCTAATAATCAGTTATTCGAACCTGCACCCTCAACATTATGAATAGAACACATCATAGCACACTGAGCTACCTTAAACGATTCATTTTGGGATCATTGGAAGGTCTACTTCAAATATTGGAGGCTGTTTGATTATTTTAATATGCATAAAACAGATGGGGACATAATTTAATCATATCCACTAACCTAAATAATAAGTTATTTGTAAACATATACAAAAACAAAATGCACATTAGAGAAACATTTAAAAAAGTAATATATTGGATTGTAATATTGAAATAACATTAAAATGTAATTATATACTCGGGATCGGGATACGTATCCTCATTTTAATTACTAGTTATCAAGAAAAAACAATCTGTTATCTTTAATATCACATTGAAAGTATTTTTTCACGTGCAAGGTCTTAATTCTTTATAAACTAACAGTATATATTTCGGGATAAAAAATTAATGTCTTCCACGACTTGATCCAATTTTAATTTGATTACAATGAATCCTCACTCTTGTTAACAAGAGAAACAAATACTATTATTAAACATCATCCAAGGATCCATCGTTAAACTAGATATACACAGATAAGTAATGAAGAATCTAATGCTCAAAATAACGATATAAACAACACACGACCAACTCAATTGGAATGGTCAAATGTACGTTATAAACATGGGGAAAATAATAACATGCTTTAGACAATCGAAGCAATTCATCAATGCGCCTTACACCGAAGAAAAATCTACAAATATAAAAGACATCAAGCATCCGTTATCATTGCAATGGCCAGTGGCCATATTAACCTAAAACGACATCAATTTATTATGGGGAAATCACTGGACTCAACATGTAGACTTTGTGGAGAAGATGAGGAAACACCTTACCACTTGATTCACGATTGTGGCTGCACAATGCGGGAAATGACGGAATTGGCGGCGGCCGCTCAAGAAAGAAACTATCGTTGGAGGACCAATTAATAAAAATATACAACATTTTATGTAAATATAAATTATTAATAATAAAGCTACTTGCTCTTAGGTAGACCTCTACCGGCTGATACCAGATTAAGTTCTGGTGTGGTGGGGCATATCTAGGAGTTAAACAAACAAATAATGAAGAAAAACAAAAAAAAATCAAGTTTCAAATTATCCTCAAGCCTTTTTTGTTAAATATATTAGAGTTAAGAGAAATGACAGGACATAAACATATTTGATCCACGAGCCAGGTATTCATTTGCTTGAATTTTTGAGCATTATATCCTCTAACTTTCAGCGGCAATCATTCTTCTCTTATGAGTCACAGCTTGTGAGCTGATATATATATATATATATATATATATATATATATATATATATATATATATATATATTGCAAGAGTCCATTTTTTTACTCTCGTCTTTATGGACATAGTACTTAGAAATGTCAGGATTTCAAGTTTTGGACATGAGAGTGAATGCAGATCTACGTAGAAAGATTTAAGAGGGGGGGTGCCTGTATTTTCAAAATGAATTATGCAATAAATGCTTGTAGGGGGGGCATAAAATTGCTAAAACGATATAAAAATATGCAACGCGATTTCTTCATTTTCCATATTCTATAATCATGTCTATTGATATATGAATATATAAATAAGGATTCCAAATCTAAATAAAAAATCGTGAAAATACGAATAAATCCACAAGCTAATATAAATCTGGGAGTTCGAACCGGATGCTTGTTAAATTCATCCCTGAACCTCATCAATACATTATGTTCAACCTCATTGATAAAATTTTAGGTTCCATAGGCTACTTTTAACGCTATAATGTTATTTCATATTCACACAGATGTAATTCATCAAACAAATAGGCAAAAGCAATGAAATAAAATCAAATAAAGCAGACTTTTGAGCGATCAGGAAAAAATAGCGATCCGATCAAAAATAGCGATCAAAAATTCTTTGCGATATAGCGATATAACGATCAGGGATTTTTCCGATCAGCGATCCGATCAATTTAATTACGATCAACAAAAAAATTAAATTGTAACTAAAATTTAAATGTATATACAGTCAAACCTTTATAAGTATTCATCTTTATATGGCAGTTCAAAGCACCCACCAAAATTTTCCCCAGATAAATTAAGTTTTATACCGATATAAGCATACCTTTTACAATGAGCAATTGACACACCTTGTTTAATAATTTTCTTTATTTACAATATCCGACTATATAAAAGTACATATAGAAAAAATATAAAGTTTGCACAGATCATTTTCATTTGCCTCTTTATTAGACATAAGTAAAGTTGCTTCTCAAATTTTCGTCCCCCTTTCTCTGTCTAGTCAAGGAATACTAGATTATTCCTTGGTCTAGTCCTCCCCAGAATCCGCTTGGCCATAGAGAATAAACGTCCGCCGCTTGACATATGAACTACTGGGAAGCACGACATTATATTTATGAAATACCTTTTTCACCCTCCGGTAGGCTAATATCATGGTTACTGTAATTTCATCGCGCGTAAAGTCGTCACGGACCTTTTTATAGCCTTTTTTTGTCGCGGGTAAATACATTGCTTGCTGTTTTATAGTCTGTCAATTTTGTCGTTTTCTTTTTGTCACAGGTATTTTTGTCGCAAAGCTTTTTGTAGTGAAGTATTTTTGTCGTTCGTCTTTTCTCGTGGTATTTTTGTCACGTAGCTTTTTGTAGTGAGCGTTTTCCGCACGAATTAATTTATACTTTGTAGACCTAATCTCGTTCGCTTAGTCAGGGGTACCATGGAGTATAAATCATAGAGGTACAAAGATATAGAGAGCTTTTTCCCTTTATCTGTATTTTGTGTCCAATATAAACAAGTAATTTTTACTACGGCATCGTAAGCTGATCATAGAGACAAAATCTATCTCTATGATCAGCTTACGATGACGTAGTACAAATTACTTTCTTATATTGGTCACAAAATCCAGCTGAACGATGTTTCTCTGCTATTGAAGGGAATAAGCCAAGGAGAATATAATAAGGCGAGGCAATGGGAATCGACGTAGCAATTGCAGGGCGACAGCTGACTATTTTGTTGTGACGTCCTAAGTCTACGCTTGAATTATTGTTCAGTTTGTATTGTAAAGTGAAAACATTCCATATTCTCGAGGAAGTAACCGTGTTTGTACCATCCCTTCTGCTCTAATCCTCGAAATGTATAATATTTTGTACTTCCGACGAAGGATCTTAATATCCAATGTCTGTGGATTGCACGATGCAGAAGATCCCACAGGACTGGCCTAAAGAATGCGAAAATCTGCGTCGTCACTTTACTCCAGATGACGTCCAAGGAATCTTGAGGCTGAGCTTCTTGGCATCTTTGCTAGGAAGAAGCTTATTCTCCAACTGTTTCTTCACTTTTCATCCCTGGATCACTCCTCAAGTGTGTCCAAGTCCTTCAGGTTCGTCAAGAAGCCGTGAACGCAAAAAAAACTGTGAGTTGACTAGTGAGAAGGTTTGAAGAACTCTCACTCACGAAAATGAAGATGTCCTCCTACAAAGCTAAGTGCCTCAAACTTAACTCATCAAAATTTGTAGAATCCTAGGTGCTAGTGTGCTTGGTATTAAATCCAAACTTGTGACGACGGGACCCGCATCATCACTATTTATGTTTGTTGATGTGATGATGCGGATTAAGTTGTAAATAAACAGTGAATTGTTGAACATGGCTCGCTTATTATTTCAACAAAACCTTTTTTTATTGTGACTGGTGAAACAGAGGGCCCATTGGCAGTGTGTTGAAACTATCCATAGTCTAACACTGTGGCCTTCAAAATCCGAAATCGAAATGATTTTACCATATCCCTTATATATTACTATAACATATCCATAGGTCCGACCAGTAGGAAGGTCAGTTCTACTACCTGCTCAACCTGACGGTATAGCTTTACTTTCTTCATCAAGCTACCATATCTTTTTGGTTAGCAATCCGTTGGCATATTAAAAAATGTTGAATACTATATAATTCCAAGCCATCAAATACCTGGTCAAGTTGGGCCAAATAGTGTTGTGTCGGTCCTTATCAGGACCGAGGACTGCAGTCCAGTCCATCCGCTTCGGTCCATCCGTCCTTTTTGGGCGCCCCATAAAGTAAAAAAAGAAATGGATTTTTTACGTCTAGTAGCCTACGTCATGTTTGTCAACATCTCTTAATGCTATGAAAAGGAAAAATGTGCTTTTTTACGTCGTAGCCTACGTCTATTTTTTCAACATCTCTTCATGCTATGAAAAGGAAAAATCCTTTAAATGAAGAAAGTAACACTTCAATGAGCTGATAACAATATAACATTTTTACCCTCCGCCGAAGGAGTTATTGTTTTCACTTGTGTTGGTTTGTTTGTTGTTTTGTAGTTAGCTTTGTTATTCTGTTTGTCAGCAGGATACCTCAAAAAGTGCGGAACTTATTCGGATGAAACTTTGTGGATTTGTTGGACCCTCAAAGCCAAAAGAAACCAGTAAATAAAATTTTGGCATCTCTGACTTGCTTCTTTAAGATGCAAAATAGCTAAATACTAATAAATATTTCAAGTCTCTCCTTCCTGCCCCTATCTGTCGCTGTGCTGTGCTCCTCCTCTTTGATGACTTCAGTTTCTTTTTCTTTCCATGTACCTCGAGAGTTAACAATGATTAGAGATAGAAAATGGAGGGTATTTTGGGCGTTTTGAAGGGGAATTGTTTGAATGGTACAATTGAGTTCAGGCTCTTGTTTGGTGGGGATCGGTGGAGGTTTGCACTCTCTGAGTCCTCTAGTTTATTTATGTTATTAATAAGTATAGATAATGGTTTATATTACGACAATAATATTTCGATGTTTATAACAATACTTTAAAATTAGCCTATAATGGTTTAAACGGACGGGTTGTGAATTATCCTTATTTTACAGAAACATTTAATGAGTAATGACCGACGATGAGTACACTGAAAACCCTGTATTATGATTTTAAAAAAATCCAATTGTCTAATATAAATATTATTAACCCCTTTTGTTGCTATTTAA
>CP045899.1:2691444-2726710 GCA_013387185.1 Caligus rogercresseyi
TGCCTATTGGTAAAATATTGGTTATTATTTTAATTTAACCAATACATTGAAAAATTAAATTTTTGATTGCGCCAGAAATTTTAGTATTTTTGTGACGGAAGCCTTTTCTGTTTTTTTCTTTATACTCTCTCCCGTCTTTTGATTTGGGATATATATTATATTTAATTGAGATCTATTATTAACGTTTTTAATATATTTTTTATTTTAAAAAAGAGATAATTAAAAAGACAATCTGGAGGACCGATTTCTCGTTTTCTTAATTTATATTTCAATAATGTCCTTTCTTCCAAAATTTCGTTGAAGGATAAATTCTTATTTTCGTTAAAAATTTCACCAATAAATTAATTTTTTCTTTTAAGGAAGTGCCATTTAAAAAATATAGTCTAAAATTTTGCTTCGTTGGCTCCTGCCAACACATTGAGGGTAAAATTTTGTAAAGTATTTTTACTTATTTTCCTATACTCTTCCAAAAGGTATTTATTGAAATAAGTGTTTTCAAAATTTTGTTGGGACCTTTTCCTCTTATCTCTTGAATTGATGCCTTCAATAATTTTCATTTTATAGTTCACAAATTTGGAGCAGGGGGATTCACTTTTTAAAATTCTCCTAAACCATGAAAATAGAGTGTTTTCCAGAAGATTCTAAAATTTATTAAGCCCAGTCCTCCTATGTTCTTCGGAGAGTTTATGCGGTCCCAAGTTATATTTTTACTTTTCTCATATTATTAATGAAATGGGGCACAATTTGTCAATTAAAATACATAAATCTTCACAAAAGGGAGTCACCCTAAGGATATGAATTACTTTTGGTAAAATCAAAGAGTTCCATATTTGAATTCGACTTAAATATTTTGCACTAAAATATTTGTATATCTACTTGAGAAAGTCCTAACTTTTTCTAAAATTTCATTTTTGTTGATATTTATGTATAAAAGTCCCATGGATATTGTAACACCAAGTACCTTGACCTCATTTACAATTTCTATATTTTTTATGTGAAGTTCTTTTTGTACATTTGTTATAATATTGGTTTTTCGATATTAATCTGCAAGCCCGATGTTTTTGACTTTGAGTTGATGATGTCAATAACTTCATTTACTGATTTCTTGATCAATTTTGGCCATGTCGTCTGCAAAAACCTCAATCTTTTCGTCCAGTTCCCCGCTACGTATGCCTTTTATGTTGGGAGAGATATCAATTTCTCTAATTAATTTATCGATCGAAATTATAAAAAGACTGGGAGCCAGAGGGTCTCCTTGACGGCAACCTCTTCCAATATTGAAAGTGTTATTTTCACATTTTAATTTTGTGAAAGCATTGCGTAAACATATAGCAATCATCTGAATAAAATGTTGGCTAAAACCATAATCAAATAAACAGTTTAAAATATATTGATGAGAAATTGAATCAAAGGCTTTCTGGAAGTCGATAGTCATCATTGCAATATTGTCACTACGCTGATTTGCTTCAGATAAAGTATCATAATTTTACGAGTGACTTCTTCCATATGCCTTCCTTGTATGAAACCCTTTTGTGCTTTATGTAAAATTGACGGTAAAATATTCTTTAAACGTTTGGCTAAAATTCCACTGTAAATTTTATAAGAGACATTTAGCATTGTTAATGGTCTGAGATTTTGTATGTAGCGTGGGTCTTTGCCGTTCTTAGGAATCAGTGTAAGACTTCCTTGATTAATATGATCGTCAAAGCATCCATTTTGAATTGATTCTTTATATGTGGATTGTAAAATGGGAGATAAAAGAGCATAAAACTTTTGATAAAATTCCATCGGAAATCCATCCGGCCCGGAGATTTTTTTTTTTACTGTAAGATAAAATATACTTCTCGATTTCTTCCAAGCTGATATATTGATCTAGAGCATTTTTAGATAAATCGGTCACTTGAGGTAATTTAAAGTTTTGTTCTGTTGTTTCGTCACGTTTTTAAAACTCGGATTAAAAATAAGTCTGTGGGCAATACATTTTCCTATAGGGTAATCTCCCTCAGACTGACAATTTCGACAGTTGAATAATCTTTTGTAATAACTTGTTATTTTTAGCCGTATTTTTTGGTTGTCAGTTACCTCCTCATTATTATCATCTATGAGAATGTTGATGTTTTTCTTTCCCATATTTCTATTCTCAGCACTTTTAGCCTTTTTCAGTATAATTAGATCCCTACTGATCTGGGAAAGACCTGCTCTGATTAGATGGCCTTTGGTTTTTGTTAAATCTATATTTTCCAGTTTAATTTCATGAGATTTTTCATTTACTTTTTGGTTCCTATGTCTGCTACTTTCCTCTATTATCTTCTTCCTCTCCTCGCTCAATCGAACTCCTGTCTTGATTAGCTCTCTTCTAGAACTATCCAAAATGAGCTTAAGGGCGTGCGATGCTGTTTTAATATGGCCCATGGCCAAATTAGTTGTGACTCCATTAATGATGTCCCTAATCCTCAAACTTGTTTCATAATCATCTAACAAACTGACATTTAACTTCCAACTACCCTTCTCGTGCTTCTTTGGAGTTCTAAAAATTGCCAGTAAAGCATGGTGATCGGATTGGAGTTCTGACAGAGTTCTAAACTCAGTGATGTTAGAAACTAAGCCTGCGGTAACAAATATATAGTCGAGACGAGAACTTTTTACAACAATACCGTTTCTTTTAATAAAAAAGGTATGGTCAGGATTTTTACTCAATCTAGCTGCAATATCCATGAGGCCTCTCTTGTTTACAATATCATTGAATTTAGCTGTAGAGCGTCTATTATTTTCTTTAATGTAACCCCATGTGTCTCTTCTATGTTTTAATACTAAATTCAAATCGCCGAGGAGGATGCATTCTGTATTTTCATCCTGGGCAGTAGATAAAAACTGTTCATCAATGGACTCAAAAAAGGAAGGATTATCTTCGTTTGGGCCATATATTGAGATCAATTTAACTTTCAATCCATTCCAGATAAATTCTACCACAGCCAAGTTGCCAGTTTGGCCTATGGCGATCATCTTGGGTTGTAATCTTTTTTTAATGGCCATAAGGATTCCTCTCGACGGGTGTTTTGCTTTTTTCTTACATGCAGGGATTAAAAAAGTATCATATGATCTGGAAAAATAACTATCAGGATCCATAGTAGTGATGCGTGTGTCACATACAGATATAATATCAGGATTCTGCAATAGTAACTTATTAATCGTGTCTTTTCTTTTTCCTATGTTTGAAATAGAATTGGCGTTAGCAGATATAATTTTATATTATTTTGACTAGACATATCTGTGTATTGCATGAGCCATCAACCTTGAAAAATTTAAATCACTTTTGAATAATATAAGTAGTATGGGATAAAAAATTAAATCACTTTTGAATAGTATAAGTAGTATGGGATATAAATCGGGATTGTGAAAAGGAATAAATAAAATTAAAAAATTCGTTTTGCAGAGTATCATCATAGTAAAATAATATTGTTTATAAGAGGTAATAGGAAAATAAAATAAAAGCAAACGTCCGTATTTAGAACCGGATATTGATAATATAAAAACAACAGAAGGAGGAAATATTATAATAAAAAATATATAATTTAAGCTACACAATGAGTACAAAGTGTTAAAAATATTGTTCCAAAAGGACAAAGCCTTAATGATAGATAAAGCTTTTTGGAGAATAGCCATGATTTGGACAGTCTTCATTAATGTTTTATTCCCCATCAATCCTTTCCGTTTTGTCCTTGTTGACTAGGCCTTCTGCATCTTTTATTATCCCGCTCCTCTGGGCTCCCGAAGTTTCTTTTCGAATTTTCCTTTGTATTTTTATATTTCGATTTTTTGGACATAAAAACTTTCCAATCTTCACGTAAATTGTCCTTGGAAGATCTTGAATTCTTGTCTTGCTCTTCTTCTCCTTTCGCCTCACCCGAGACAATTTTCCTGACCATTTCTTCGATGGTCTCTTCGACTTCATTGCATTGAATTTGTGTTTTATTTACGCCTCGTTCTGCGTCTTTAAGTGTGACTTCCTCTCCTGATTCATGTGTTGCATGGTCTTTCACTTTTTCCCCAACAGGTTTTATGGCTAGGCTTAAATTAATACTCTGTTCGTATATATTTTGACCTTCTTCTTCCACTTCCTCCCCACGAGAGGTTTCCTCCATTACGAGCATTTCTTCTATCCCTCTAATACGTGCAGGTAGGCCGACTTCCTTCCGGAAATATGCCTCGAAATCTGCATAATTTTCGAACATTTTCATATAGAGTCGGGTCTGCAAATAAATTTTACAAAAACTCATTTAATGACAGATTTTAAGGTTTTATTTAATTTGAACGGAATTAAGGGTACAAATACTTTAAAAAATTTAGGAACATATATAACTTTAGATGGGAAAGGTGTTTTGGAAAGCAGCAAACTTATAGAAGAATGTATACAAAAATCTACAGCTAATTATGCAAGGATTTTAAGGAGGGATATTATGTCGAGGATTTTTGTTTGGAACAATCTTATTTTACCAAAAACGACCCATATTTTAAAACTAACCCCATACTTCGTAAATATTTGCAAAAAAGTAGACGGATTGTGTGAGGCTTTTTTATTCCCAAATGGAAGACCTACAAATATTTCGTGGAAGCGGATCCATACTCCTAACAGATTGGGTGGGCTAGGACTGCTTAACTTTGGTAGTTTCTGGAAAGTTATCCTTTTAAAGTGGTTCCAACGAATTACACAAAAGGGATCTATTTGGAATGAATCATTGGAGAATATATTGTTCGAAAGTGGGAATGGTACAATTGAGCAAAAAGAGGCAAAGGACCTCATACAATACTAGAATTATCTCGAAAAATAAGTCCATTCTGGAAGGAAAATGAGTCCATATTTAAAGAGATAGCTGATAAACTTTTAGAGAAAATGGAGTGGCGGGAACCAGTTTTAGAAAATACAAGACTTAGATTTTTATTTCACACATCTATAAAGAAAAAGCTTGAGTGCGTGGGGGATATTTTTGGCCAATATAACAACTTTACAGTAAACGAGAATCTAGAAAGGCAAGGCATTTTAAGCAAAGTTTGTTTTCGTACAAGGGAAGTCGGACCAAGGAATTGTTTTTATAACTTCATAAAAATATCAAGTAATAGTTTATTCGGGGAGTTATGCAAGATAAAAAGTCGAGCAGGTGTTCCTGACACAGATAGAGAGAAGGAAGGAAGAATATGGAGTGAAAACTCCAGTTAGTGAAATATCAAAGGCCTACGTTCATATGATCTGAACTTCTCCCTATCATGGTTGAAGTACAGAATTGTGACGAACACTTTGTCCTTGGGAGCCCTATATGGAAGGACTTTGGAGGAAAGGACTTGTTTTCTTTGCAAGGAAGCAAGGGAAACGCAAAGACACTTCTTGATCGAGTGCTCATATGTTGCTCGTATTTTAGGGCACTTGGTGACTATTTTTTACGAGTATTTTAATTTATTATTGAAACCGAGAGAGTTTGTTTTCTTTTATGTGGGTCCCATCAAAACAAAATAAATTTTATAACTTCAAAAATACAATTTTACGTATATATAAATTTCGATCTGCCAAAGTTGCCCCCCGGAAGATTTTATGAGTATATTTGATGATTTTATAACATATGTGATGCGTTTGTGAGTTATGTAAATTTATTTGTTATCGATGTAATTAAATGTTTACATGAAATATAGTTGTACTCGGTACAACAAAAAAAAACGAACGAACGAACGAACGAACGGAATTCTTTTTTTATTAGTATGTATATATCTATATATATACTTAATGCAATTTCTCATGTACAATTGATTTATCCATTAAATGCTGACTTTAGTTCAAGCTCTAGCGGGAAAAAGTGCATACTATTGAATGTGGTGTTATCTCAGGAGCATTTTTTAATAATTTGTTTCCAATCTAGCGATTAATTGTCCTCTGTAAATCACAATTTGATTGGTGCTAAGAAACTAGTTCAAATTCATGGGTTTAGAGGTCATTCAAATATAAAAGTTGTATATCCCTTCAAAATACCCATCAATAACAAACACTAAGTATATATATTGAAAAGCTAAATAATTTTGATCTTTTATAATTTATCGTTAGTAATTCAGAATATTTTTTTCATTTTAAATTGTATTGGTCGTTGGTCAATTGTATATTTTGAATAATTCAAATTAAGAGGTCGTTGCCATAAACATAGTGGAAGCCTGCTTAATGAATCAAAAAGTAAATTATTTTTTTATTTCATTGTTATTTGATCAACCAGAAGGCTATTTTCATACAATTTAAAAGTACTTACATGTGACATGACATATATAAAATTTGTCCATTAAGTGCTCTAAGTCATGCAGAAGTCTGTTAAAATTCAGAACCCTGTAAGTCTTGCTCAGATTAACTTCCTACACGAAGCTGTGGTCTGTGGTTGTCTGATTATAACTAAACAATAATCATGACTCGCACTGAGCCACTGTAACTCATTTATTACTCTCTATACCTAGAGAATTGTCAATGATTCACAAAAAATCAATCAACCTTTGTCATATTTTGTTTTCTTGCTCAGTCGATGCTTTTGTTTGTCCGTATCATACTTCATGTTTATTTATAATATTTTTGGACTCAGACTTACCACAAAGGGCTTATTCAAACTTGCCACGATTCTTATTCCTCACTATATAATAATTGCTTTTATAGTGTGTTGGGCTTCTGTGTGGAACCTTAGAATAATTTAACTTTAAGGGAGTGCGAAAGCCGTGTGCGTTAAGGCGTGTTCAACTCTCAATGTTGAGGGCGCAGGTTCGAATACTCCCGAGAGGGGATGGTCGACCTTATTGATAAGATCCTAAATTCGATAGACTAATTTAATACTGATATGGTTATTTATATCCTATCTATAGGATGCAATTCTATCGAACCAATAGGGGCAAAATAATAATAATAATTTAATTGATCTATAATTCATTAAGCCGGAAATCTTGCTTGGTGGGTGGGATATTAGTCTCTTTAGATAAAAATAAGGAATGAGTCCATCGTAGTAATAAAATAAATATTCTTTGGAAGGCTGTTAATACCTTTAAACAATTATATAAGCTATTTAAAACCTATGAAACCTATCACTCAAATGTTTTTCGAATCAATAGGTGTTTTTAAAGTCAAGTTTTGAGGTTTTCGTGTCATAACTCCTTTCTTGTCAATATACGATTCCAATAACTTTATATGTACTATTCATACGCTCTCCTCATGCGGCGTTTATATAGATAAATTAATTATAAATCATGGCTATAATGAAAGCCAATATGTTCTCTTCGTTTTTTTTTCATAGTTAAAATGTTATAGGTCAAAAATTCTAAGCTCTATTTAATATACTTTATACAATTCAACGAACATTAATTAAGCTTTTATTTGTTAGAATTATTATATAAGTCTAACTTTTCATTTGAGGAAATAGGAGACGAGCGGAAATGAAGTACAATTTATATAGTTTATTTTAGTACCATTATTAAGTTGAGTCTTAATTAGTGTACTTTATTGTACTGGCTTGTGTTTACAAATATTATATTTTCTAAATGTTTTGATATGTATTATTTACTCTTGAACATATTTAATTCTTAATTGATATTTTTAAAGATACTTGAGAGTTTTAAAAGGGGTTCTTACTTTTGATAGTGGTTTTTGTGAGTTTAGTCATGCACCACAAGATTTATTCAATATCCTCAAAATATTTTCAATGAGTTACTATGAGAAATATAATTTTAGTGCCATGCATATTATAATACTTTTTGATATATATATACAGGGAGTACACGTATAATCCGGACTAACTTTGATCGGTTATGTCGTCTTTGTTTTTTGAGATATTGCAACACACATATGTACGTTACTGCGCTTGCATCTTATCTATCTGCCAAAAAAAAATTGAAAATCCGTCAACATTTAGCCATGGAAGAGGAGAAAAGGTATGCGATGTTCGCTTCCTTCCGTGCCGGGAGGAGTCCAAAGGAGGTGATAGAGTTCTTCAACTACCCCAAGTCAACCGTCTACGACCAGTGGAAGGCTTGGAACTCTTTCAAAAAGAATGATATTCATCGCAAACAGCGTTCTCGGTCCCTGGGGGCCACCGGGACCGACGAGTTTGTCGCCGAGGTGAAGAGGAAGGTCAACGAGGACGGCAACAAGTCCTACGCCAAGTTGGCCGCCGAGATGAGCTGCTCCAAGCAGACCATCGCCAACACCATCAACAAGGATCTGGGCTACAGTTCTTACAAGAAGAGGCACAGGATGATCTTGACGGAGGGGACCATGGAGTCCAGGAGGGTCAAGGCGGCGGCCCTGCTCAACAACCTCAAGCACGAGACGGCCGGTCTCCTCAGGTTCTTCTCCGACGAGAATTTTTTTAGCCAGGACCAGAATAGCAATAGGCAGAATGATAGGTGGATCTGCCAAAATGTTGACGAGGTGCCTGTCGTCAAGTACACGAAGTTCCCCTCCTCCGTGATGTTCCTGGGGGTGATCAGCAATGAGGGGGACGTCATGCCCCCCCACTTCTTCGAGAAGGGCCTCAAGGTCAACACGGCCATCTACATCGACGTCATTAAGAACGTCATGAAGCCCTGGATGGACCTGGTGGCGAATGGGAGGCCCTATGTCTTCCAGCAGGACTCGGCTCCCGCCCACAAGTCGAGGGAGACCCAGGCGTGGCTGTTGGAGAACCTCCCCTACCACTGCAGCCCGGACTTGTGGCCCTCCAGCTCCCCTGACTGCAACCCCCTCGACTATTTATTCTGGGGCATGGTCGAGAACAAGACCAACAAGCACGTTCACAACACTTTCGACTCCCTCAGAGCCTCCATCGTGGAGGAATTCGCCAATATGAAGAAGGACGTCGTCGCCAAGGTCTGCGGCCGCTTCAGGCACTGCCTCGAGATGGTTGTCACCGCGGATGGGGGCTATACTAAAAAATAAATATATATATAGGTATGTGTGCCTTTCATTTAACAAAAAATTGTTGAAAAATATTGATAAATGAATAAGTTATCAACATTTCAAAATTTGTTTTAATTAGTCCGGATTATACGTGTACTCCCTGTATATATATATATATAAGACTTGTTGATTTGTCGTTCAGTTGTAGTCGTTCGTCGTTCGCGAACGAAGAACTACAACCAAAAATTATTGTCGTTCGTTTTTTGGCGCCAAAAAAAGACAAAAAAATTCTTCTTGTCGGGAAAATTTTCCTATCGAAAAAAATGACATCACTATTTTTAGAATGGCGAGAAAAAAAATTATTTTAAAAGATGACGAACGACAAACGAACGATGATTGACGAACGATTCAATTTAAAATTAACGATGAGTGACGAACGATAACTTTTGACGAACGACAAACGAATGACAATTTTTTGCGAACGTCACCAAGTCATATATATATATAATATATATTTATTTATATATAAAGATATATACATATATATAGATATATGTATTAGCAACAAAAATATTTTTACTTGTTTCATCCAATGTTCTGAGTTCACACTTTCCTTTTATAATTGTAAACGAAAAATGAAAACAAACTAAAATCTAAAGCAATTGCGTTTTATTTACAAAACAAAAAAACATTGCTTACAATTTATACTACGATTATAAAAATAGATAAAATATTAATAAAATAATGAAAACGAAAGAAACACAAATAAAAAGTACATTCAACCCCATTTTATACATTTATTTTCTTTGTAGTGTGTGAAATTAACGGTATTGTTCATGGTTTCAGAATGATTTCAATTGAACAATTGACAATCGTATAAATCACTATTTCTTTAAAGAATTATACTCTTATATTAATTATGGTTTATAATTGTTAAATATTTTAATCACATAAAACTTTTGCAGAAATTAAAAGAAGTCTTACTTGCCGCTCTTTTAGTTCATAGAAAATAAAATCATTCGTATATTAAATATTACATTTTTTAGTAGAGGATTAAAGTAAATAATAAAAGTATTTAAATATATAATATTTTAGCATATTTTTTTCTTATTGAGATTTTTTTATCTCTTACATAAAGAAATCGAAATCAAATGCATTTCATCAACATTACTATAACATACGAGTTCAAAGTTTATGCAACGTTTATAAACTTAGATAAACGATTAATGCAACGATATAAACAATAGAACAAAAATATAAAATAGCAATAAGCATAATATTGATATGGAAAACAGATTATTTCACAAGATTCGGGAACAGTCAAAAAGTTTCTTGGTATATATCAACTGATTTGAATACCTAATGGGTCCCTGATAACTAAATTAAAAACTATTTTGCTCAATCAGGCCATAATTTTTTGAAATTTTGAGTTTTTTGTTTTCGATTTTCAACTTTTAGACAAAATTACAACTTTTTTGTTTATTGAGCTACAAAAATGGTATGGGTGTTTTTGCATGGTCATATTAGTGGGGGCGGAGACTAGTTTAAGTTGAAAAAATTATCAGAGAGGCCAAAAAAGCCAAAAATATTTGACCGATTTCGGGCGATTTTTGTAACTTTTGTTTATAGAGCTATAAAATTCGTATGGATTTTTTGGAAATGGCATACTCATGTTAGTGGGGGCGGAGATAGGTTTTGAGAGGATAAATTAAAGATAAATCACACATATTTTATTCAACAGTTTTTGCAAAATTGCTTCTAATATTTAAAATTGTGTCTCGTAAAGAATGATAAAAGAGTGGGCCCCTCTCATTGTGTTTGTTTCTTGCATTACACAACTTAGAGAATGGTCTAAAGGCAAGAAGAAGAACTCAAGTTTTTGTGTACCTATGGTGTGGAGAGAACCAAAAAAAATCACTCAGATGATTGCCATTGTTGCACTATAAACCGTATAGGGATAAATAATAAAAAACAGAAAGAGTTTAAAGTATTCAAACTTGGATTCTGCTATCAGACCAGTACCCACAGCAGAGGCGCGGGAAGACATTTTTGGCAGGGGGTGCTGTTGGTGGGGGACGAACTTTTGAACGGGGATCTGGGGGCCCTCCCCCAGAAATGTTTTTTATAGATGCAACTTCCTGCATTCTAATCAATTTTAGGGCATGGCAAATCCCATCTGACTCACTCTTTCAGAATCTACCAAAGATTTGGTACACACAACACAATCATTTCTGTAGCAGCTTCAATTCAACCTCGAATTGAATTCATCAATTCGAGCTTGATGAATTCAAGCTCGGAATTCATCAGGTCCACCGCCTCGAAAAACTCCAGTCTCCATTTCGCCTCTGCTGCACAATCTGCTACATCCTCCACCGCGGCGGTATCTCGAAAACGGGACGGTGTTCTGCAGACCCTGGATTCGTTAGGCCACTCTAGGGTGTGAGCAGCTGCGAATGCTTTGGTCTTCACAAATATTGTGTCCACAGCTCTATCTCCCCTCAGTGCACCTACAAGTATAATAACAAAGAATGTGTCATATATACAGTATTTATATATAGCTTAGGCCAGGGATGTCAAACTCAGGCCATAATTATTTATAAATACCATATCTTAGTAGGCCTATTTATTGGCCTATATTTTGTTTGGTCATGAAAACACAAATATAATTGTAGGCTTATACAATGAAGGAATCAGATTCTTACTCATGCGCTCCTTGAGAACGAGGATGCACTCAAGTGCGCCGGACACACTCGCGTTGTCACCCTGCAGACTCTTTGCCACTGTCTCGCATGGCCCAAACATCGCTTCACAGCAAAGCAGACCGTATGCTGTTCTGGCTTTCTGCGCTTGCTTCAGGAGTCCAAATATTTTTTGGCGAGTCTCGCCACGAACAGTTCTGTCCTCCTGTAGAGTGCGTAGGGTCTGGAGGAGCGGCCCGTAACCCTGTAGCAGTCTGCTTATAGCCCTGGTCCTCACACACCACCTTGTGGGACACAGCGCTGCTAGGTTGGTGACAGGTTCCCCCTCTGAGAACAGGCTCTGGTAGAGACTCATTCGTTTCGCAGACTCCCGGATGACAGTGGAGACGCTTTGTACAAAGTTGAAGATTTCCGCTATCAGAGAAACATCCCGCGCCACCTCTTGCAATGCCAGGTCTAACGAGTGGTTACAGCAATGGACAAACAATGAGCCAGGGCAAAGTTCTGCCAGACGCGTCCGCACTCCACTTATTCTTCCGGCCATGTTGCTTGCCCCGTCAAAGCAGTAGCCCTGCAGCTTTTCAATAGGCAGGTTCAGTCGCAAAAATATGTCAACAATGCACCTGAACAGACTGTCTGCCGTGGAATCTGGTGCACTGTAGAACCCCAAAAAAACACTTTGTTTGCCCATTTGAGAATTCACGTAATGTAGATGGCAGGAAAACTGTTCCGATGAGCTGATGTCTGTGGTGCCATCAGCTGTCAACCCGAAGTAACTTGAACAATTTGCCTCCTGTACCAACTTTCGCTGCACAGCATGTGCAAGCTGCTCAATCATTTCGTTTTGGATCGTATCCGAGAGCCAATTATCTCTCCGCAGCATCCATTGGCGAGCTTCAGGAAGAGACTCGGTGCGATCCAGCATCATTAGCCAAAAATTGCCGTCCCAATAGTCGTGGCCACGGAGTGGTAAGCCCTGTCGGAGCAAATAGCGCACCGACTTGAACGCCTCGTTCAGAACGACCCTGGCAGTTTTCTGATCTTTTGCCACCACGTCGGAGAGTAAAGCGCTGATTGGGGTGTTATTAAGTGCAGCAACTTTATTCACGGCGCCCAGATGAAATGTCGATCTCTCATGCTCCCTGAATTTGTTGGTGGCTTTACGCCAATTCGAAAAGCCCCCTCTAATGAACACCGCGTCTGCTCTCTTCTTCTCCTCCTGTATAAGACTTTTCTCGACCGCAGACACGCAGATGTAACACAAAGCTTTGTCCACATCCTTTAGGTAATGCAGCCACTTCCATTTTCCAAACCATGCTGATTTGAAGGATCTGGTAAAAGTTTCAGTCCCGAATTGTTTTGCTGGAAAATCCAAAGCTTGCGGCTGAAACGGCTCTGATGGCAGAGGTGATGTCCCTGTTTCCACGACACTCTCCTCAGTATCTTGCGAAGGGCTAGCAGAAGTGCTAACAGGGATCACATCAGCAGCAGCAGCAACCTTGTCCTGACGCTCCAGTGCTTGATAATATTCTTGGTCCAATGCGTTGGGCTGTGGATTACTATTCTTCAAAAGTTTGTTTTTGGGGAGGCTTTGAAAAAAAGACGACATCCTCTTCTGCGACATGTTTTTCGACTCTTTGCTTATTTTAACACAGCGGGCTCGCGGGTTTTGTTTCGAGGAATCTCAATCACGTCAGGACAAAAGAAAATCTGATTGGCCACACAACTAATTGTATTAATTTAATTTTTTTAATACATTCGTACAACATTTATTCTTGAGTTTAAATATTTATTTATTACTAGGACCTCCGGGCGGGTAGGTGGCCTACGGCCACAGCATTTATACATGGTAACATATCTATGGATAATATGTTGAGGCAAGGATTGAATCTTGCATCAAACAATGAAGTTTTTTAAGCTTGTTTAGATGATGATGGAGACGTCGTATAGAAAGTAGTTATATGATAGAGAATGATGTTAATATTTTTCATAAAAAGGAGAGGGAAAAATATATATTATCTAGTAAATCCTGATTAAGTTCCTCTCCATATAACTACAAAAATATATGAATTTATTTTTCTTTTTTCCCTTTTCTTACTTTACAAATAACTTTATCGTCTCTTTAAAAATATCAGTTTCGAAGCTCCGCTACCAGGGGGTGCTGCCGCACCCCCGCACCCCCACTTCCCGCGCCCCTGCCCCACAGTGAAGATGTTCCAATTCCAGTGTTCTAGTCACTTCCAGATGTTACAGATGATGAGAGTGCGACTGAGCAGTTGCAATGTGATAGTTCACACAATGATGATGATATACACTTTGAAGGTACAACATCCTACCGAAGCAGTTCAACCAGGTGATTAAATGACCTTGCGAGAGACTTAAAATCGCTCAAAAATATGCAGAACTTATGCCTCTAGATTAAGTGCGAATAATCTGCTTTAAAATGGTACAACAAAATCCTTTTACAGAACAGAGATTCAGGGTTTGTTCCTTTCTTCTCTGAGAAAGATCGACTTGTTTTACTGTAATGACATTCCTAGTCTCCTGTATAAATTAGGTATAAGTAACTACATTGTCAAGAGTGGAGACTTTTCATTGACAGTTATAAATACAGTCTCAAAGTTGTTCTGCCTCATAATGGAAATATATATGGATCCATTCCAGTTGTCCATGTTACCAAACTAAAAGAAACCAAAATCCCTTACTTTCTCTTTCACTTGGATAATAGGGCAAGGGAGGAACACTGGGTGAGGAAGGAGTGGCCAGAGAGGACTCATAGACTGTCGGAGAGAAAAATACTATTGTTGAGCCTCTGGTGGAGAGATCAAAGATCATTTTCCCTCCTCTTTACATTAAGGATTAATGAAACAATGGTCAAAGCCCTAAACAAAGATGGAGACTGTTTTAAATACTTGTAGCGCTTCAGTGCATCACTATTTTATGATGTTTATTTTGACCAGGGCAGCTGCTAAGCTGACCATGATTTGTCATTGTTGTTTTTCTCCTATTGAAATAAAGTCGGTATCTCCCATCCTCCTACGGATCCTTATCATTCGACTACATACTTATAATAGGCTGGAATTGTGATGACCTCAGATCCGAAAGCTAATGAATGATCATCTGTTTGTTTTCATTATGAACCAGATTGTGTATAATGCTTGGAGTTCCTTTGTCTTGGTTGTGGATCATTTTCTTGGAAACAACAAGTCAAGCAATTATTTGAAGCTTGTAAACAGTATGCTTGGGAACAAAAAGCAGCTGAATGCATATATGAAATCAAACTTAATTTATTTTTCTGTCACATGGAGAAATTTCCTGAAAATCTTGGAAGTGTGAGTGATGAGCAGGGTGAGAGGTTTCACCAGGACATGAGGGACATTTAGAAGAGGTACCAAGAATATGGGATCCACATGATGGCTGACTATTGCTAATATTCAAGCATACTTACTGTATTTTTTTTTAAATCTTTAAAAATATAACAGTATTCCAATAAACATTTTTCAAAACGTTACATGTAACTTTAAATCTTTTAAAGTCATGGGTGTTACTGACATATACAATGTATTTTACACATTTACTACGTCATTCGTAGAAAACAGAAATAAAGTACAAAAAACATACTTTGTAGAAGGTGAAATAAGGTTTTATATCAGTTTCAAATGTGTCTTGTTTTAAGAGTTTAACATTATATCTTTCCTATTTGAAGATTTCTATTTGCTTATTTGCTCTCTAAAAAGAATGAAAGGATCTTATTGATTGTGTAATGCATAGGGGCATTACGTAAATGTTGCAAAAGGGATAGACTGTTACTGCATTGGTAACAAAGACTTAGGTAGGCAGGGACAACTCATTTTTGATAATATACATTAAGAATCCTTAGATTAATCATCTGAGTTTGACATATTAATGTATTATATAAGAATAGTTAATATTATTTATATCCATATTATCCTCATGTTACATACTATGACATCAAGGCAAAATCATGAAGTATAATATGAATAAATATATTTTATGGCATGAAACTAAGTTTTTTATTTATACAACATACTTATTGGCAAAATGAATATATTTACGAATAATTAAGGTTTTGTAGATTTCTTATACTATTATTCATTTTAAGTTAACGTTATCCTACCCCTTGGGGCACCTGGACAAATATGCACTGTTTGTATATAATATATTAAATAAAAATGTACATAATATGTAATGCAAACAGTACTCAGATAAGTCTTGATTAATGTATTTGAAGAACTAAAGTTCTATTTTCGAACCTTTAAAGAAAGCATTAAGATCCAACAAAATAGCTCTCCTCGCCCAACACAAATAGATATATCAAAAGAGAATGAATCGAACAGCCCTAGCTGCTGTCCAAATACAGGTGATGTGAATGAAGGAGAGAAAATCTCATCGGACATCACCAAGACTACCTTTGTCCCGAAGGAAGAAAAGAAAAAAACGATGGAGGCGGTTGTAGAGAGGTACCGGATGTAACCTTTTCCTCAAATGACTGTACGGACCTAGCTAGAACGCAGGATGAGCTACCCCAGCAAATGAACACCTTAAAGACTCCCCTTACTACAATTTCGAAGAAAAACATTTTACCATTCAGGTCTAGGTCGGGCTCAAACCCAAAAAGAAATTTGTCAAGCTCCTTGTCCTCCCCTGGAACCTCCTCACCCAAGCTACACAAAAAGAATGACTCTTTCAATAATAGCATTAAACGTAAATTCCATGCAAAGCATTAATAGAAAGTACAGTGTAAATCGGTTCCTCAAGTTCGCTGACCTACCTCATATAGTAATACTTAGTGACACGAGGTGCAATTTAGAGAGCCACTTTACAATTCCCCCTGGTTATATGTGTTTTTCTTCTTTTAACAACGCCAATACGAATCCAAAGCGTGGAGTGACGATATTAGTAAGATCAAACTTAAACCCTAGTCTAATATTTCGTTGTGTCGAGGGAAATTTGATCAAAATACAATGCAACTTCAAAGGCACAAGTTTTGATGTTATTGGGCTTTATGGGCCGAACACGGATGATCCGAACTTCTTTAAGAGTAAACTCCTTCCCTGTATAACACACAGACCTACAATAATTGCTGGTGACTTCAACATCAAATTGAAACTCTACAGGGATACTTCAAGTACAGCAGATAATTCCCATCCCCGAGCCACAAAGATATTATCGTCGATAATTTCTTCTTTTCGCTTTAAGGATGTGGCCTGCGAAGCCAACGATCTACAACATACATTTTTCTCCACTGACAAAAATCATAGACCAGTTTCTTCCCGAATTGATTTATTTCTAATCAAGGGATTCCTACAGGAGGCTATCAAGAAGTATAACGTCATTGATTCAAAGCTATCGGATCACAAAGCTATTCACATGGATTTAGACCCCCTCGAAAAAGAAGTCCGAAACAAAAAACAATGGATCCTAAATTCAAGGCTATTGAAAGAGCCTGAAATAACAAGAAAATTGAAAGCATCATCCAGGAAGCATCACACAACCTGCGAGCGGAGCAGGATATTTTTTTACTCGTCGAGTATATGCTTGCAAGAATTAAAACATTTTGCAGGGGTGAAGGAGCAAAAATAGCCTTTAACAGAAAAAGCAAATAAATAAAATCGAATCAATATCTAGAAGTTCACATACACATGACGAAAAAAAAGCGAAGCTGGATAACCTTTACAGAGAAAGTGATCTGAGATACAGATTTCAGGCAAAATTGAGCGAAATAACGACCTCTCGCATTCAAGATTACAACTTGAACGTCAAGGAAACGCCAAAGATAAATCTAAGCACATCAAACTTTTCGATAGCAATGGCGTGTTGTGTGATGAACCAAACTTCATATGTAGTAAAATCAAAAGTTTTTACTCTAAAATATACTCTTGTTACGACTGCCAGGTAGATAAAAAGTGTAATAGGTGTATGTACAATTCAGCTACCTTCTGTGAAGCTCTTCGGTGCCAGCCGGATGAGGCCTACAGAATATCAGAAGAAGACAAAACCACCACTGAAACGCATCTGACAAGAAACGAGATAAAACTTGCTATTCAAAAGAACGCCAAACTGAATAAGTCACCTGGCCCTTCTGGATTCACGTTTGAATTTTACAAAAAATATGAAGATCTTCTCTCCCCAATATTGTTAATATTTTACGAAAAAGTGATGGCAGTGGGATATTTTCCTAGTTTCGCTTCTGAGGGACGCATGGTACTTATACCAAAAAAGAACAAGGATACAGGATACCTGGACAATTATCGGCCCTTAACGATGCAGAATTGCATTTATAAGATATTCTGCTATATTCTTGCAAATAGGATAAGAAAAATATCAAGCCCGTACCTACATCCTTGTCAATACGGCTTCCAAAAAGATAAAATAATGGATATTGTGCCTTTTACAGTACAAACAATTACTGAAACCTACAATAACTCATCTATAGTTGCGATTGATTTTGCTAAGGCGTTCGATTCATTATCTCATCAATATATAATTCAGACTTTGTTTCGGAAGGGGTTCGGGGACTTTGTAATAAGGATGGTCGGCGTCATTCTCGCTGGCTCCAAAACAACCATCAATTATGGAACAGTAGCAGCCTCCTTTTCTGTAAGAAGAGGAGTTAAGCAGGGTGATCCTGTGGCATCTATACTTTTCAACATAGGAATCGATAAACTCCTTCAGGAAATTCAATCGGATCGCCAAATTGTTGGTGTGCCAACGACACCGTCCCATTCAAAGTGTCTCTGCTATGCAGACGACCTCACGTTAGTCTTGAATGGAAGCCTTTTAGAAACAATAAAGTCTGTACAAAGAACAATGCTCCTACTAAAAAGATTTTCACTGACCTCCGGCTTAAAAATCAATGAAGCAAAAACCGAGTTTATCAGCAAATACAATGGACTAATTGCAAAAGGTTGGCCGAGCTTCCGAGAATCTGAAAGCATAAGACTACTAGGATCATGGATTGGGAGAAATGCTCAACAGAAGAATACTGAGCAAATAGTCAAAAAGGTAACTCGCTCGTGTCAATTCTTTGGGAGCTTGAATCTGTGCATGTGGGACAAAATCGTTGCCTGGAACACATACATAATTCCGACTGTGATTCACCTGTTTCGGATAACCCCTTACGATAGGGAAGCCTGCAAAGAAATATCCGAACTGAAAAACTCACTACTTGAGTTGAAGAAAAAAAGAAACATTTCTTATAACAGACTACATACCAATCTTAACAGGGGTGGCCTGTCTGTAATTTGTGAGTCTCGAATGTGGAAAGTTCAAAACTTTTATTGGATAAGGAAAATATGGTTGTCACGGGAACCCTGGGTCCTAATTTTGGAGAAATTTCTAAAAGAAAAGGATTTTTTCCCAACGAGTATCCATGTGCAAGTTTTAAAAAGGTCCTTAAATGTCTTTCCCTTTACTCACCTAGGATGAAAAAAATATGCGAGGCATCCAAAGAAGTTGCAGCAAAGTATGAACTTTCCTTGGGATGGGAAATTCCTGTAACCCAGCGTATTTGTCTCCCTGATATACACACAGTATCTGGCGACATAGCAGCTGATCTGTGTTGGTCACCCTCACTTATCGACAAGATGGCGGATAACAGATTTAAAACGATCCTCGGCAAAAATAAAATTATCCAGAGACCCTTAATACCATTCAAAATGAAAGTATCAACTGCTTCTACGGCTGACATAAGAAAAAGCTTTACAACAGATGCAATGAGCCCATTTAAAAATTACTTAAATAGAAGAAGTATCCAAAGAGAGGCACAAGATAGTGTCAAAGCGGTTAAAAACACGTATCTTTCCGCTCCGGAAAAATGGTTGAAATACCGTCTCCTTTCGGGAACTCTGGAGGTGAGAGACAAGTTCTTCCAAGGGCAGAGGAGTATGTGTCGCTTTTGCAAGGAAGGCCCCGAAACGACAGATCACATTTTTTGGAGTTGCACTTCGCTCCGAGAGATCCTTAACTCTGTCTCAGAAACTCTCAAGGAGAAATTCGGAGTAGAGATCGGAAGGGAAGACTTTTTAGCCTCCTACCGCGGAGAAGAAGAATCCAAAGTCAACGCCATCATCACAAAAGTACAACAAATTATATATGCGAAGAGATCGTCGGAGGACCCTGACGTAGCAACGATTTTACCTATTTTTAAGTTATATACCAAAGTTTTACAATCCTTTTAATTATTTTTACTAGTATTCTGCAATGTATTTTTTAATTGTTGTACTTGTATATTTTGTTGTCTTTTTTTAATTGAAATTTTTGTCTCACTATGAAATATAGTTACGCCTGTTGGCCAAGAAAAAAAAAAGATCCAACAAAATAAAATGTACTCTATGATAACAATAGGATTATGTGGATGAAAGATAGAAAAATTTGAATCAAAAACTACCTAATGAATCATTTCATAAAGTTAAATAATAATATATTTTCTTATCTCAACTTTGTTTATATGACTCATATTTTAGATACAAATGATTTATGTTTGAAATAGATGATATATTTTGAGTGATTCAATCTCAAGCCCTATGGATATTATGTATATAGGTATATATATGGATGTATATATATATATATATATATATAAACTGTAATATTTTTATAGTCTATATAACTAAAGCATTCATTTTAACGTATATGTTTTATATTTATAAACATTTCACATCAGGGAAAAAATGACAAAATTAATACATATCTTTTACATCAGCTTTATTGGGATTTTTATTTGTCCAGAGTTTTAAAATACATACAAATAAAAGACATGCACTACAACTGAGACAAACGTTAAAAAATAACATGGCTAAACATATTAATTTATTTTTTGCACATTCAATTGAAAAAAAGATTGACAAAAAGGAGAATGTTGATAAAACATTATTTTTTTGGGTAAATCAAGAACTTGTCTAGATATGAACTATTTAAAAGAAATTAAAATACAACTTTAAGAGATGTCTTGGGTTAAATTTGGTGTTCGCTTTTGCTTCGGACCTCCGTCACTGTTCAGTTCCTACAGAGGGAAAGCTTCCGGTCTAAAAGACTTCAATCCCACATGGGAGTTTTGAGAGATTAGTTCTCGCTGCATAAATAATTCGCTTGGATGCAACATATTATCTCCTCTATTTTCCAGTGGACGCTTGGGAGTGGAGAAGATGAGCCAATCTGCTCGAGAGAACTTTACATCTAACGCTTTGTTTATTCGCCTCTGAGTCAGCTCCACCAGTGGAGCCACTTTGACACAGTCTGCGAACAAGTGACACAATGTCTGGATTCCATTATTGCAGAAGACACATCTTCTTTTCATCAGATCCTCCTGTGATTAGCTTTATTTTTTATTGATATGTGTATATTTATTGAAAATCAATATGAATCAAACAGTCATGGATACTGTTTTTTTGTTTTTTTTTGTATCTTGGACTTAGTTTTAATACAACGAGTGTTGTTAAGGATAGTTTTTCTATAAACTGAAAAATACACACACAAAAAAACAAGACCCATAGAATAGTAGGTCAGGGGTGCCCATGAGCTTTCTAATTACGGAGCCCCTACTTTAGAACAAGAAAAATAAGCCTTAAACACAAGCAAACATAAATTACTACTTCTAAATTCAAAATGTACATCTTCATTATTCAAACATTTATGTAATTCTATGATTTATTAAAGATCCACCATTCCTTTTACATATACATATATTATACCCCTTTCAAAGTAATGGGTGCAGGCATCAAATATTCATTATAGTAATTCATAAGGGTAAATATTGGCTTATGCATAACGCGTTCGATTTTAAGTAAGATTGTTGAAAACCAAATCATACACATTGTTAGTGAAAGCAAAAGCATGCGTCCAAACTACATGATGACCTATATATCAACTGGATGCAATAAAAAAGGGAATATCACTGTCAGAGTATGCAACTGATGAAATAAAGAAGAGAAGGAAGAATTATTATTATTATGGCAGTCAAAGGCTTAAAGAATAGAAAAGGGAGGAATGACTACTTTTTAAGAAACATAAAAAGGATGATGACGTCACTGGATATTTATTGCCGGACTTTCTTTTTTTATTCCCAAGACTATTCCATGCATTCAAAAGGGAAGTATCATTTTTAAGTCCTTGTATGCATTCAAACTGCTCTTCTTTGGACTGAATTTTTTCGCCTATGTTGGGTATCTAGTAGTTATTATATAGGTTAGTGATTCAAGCCATCAAAATTATTAATATTATTATAACAGTCAAAGGCTAAAGGCCAAATCTTAAGATTTAGAAAAGGGAGGAATGACAAAAGTGATGTCATTTTAAGGGACTACTTTTTGTTGACAAATAACATACGATGATGACGTCACTGGACATTTATTACTGGACTTACTTTTTTTCTATTCCCAAGACTATTTAATGCATTAAAAAAGTAAAGTCCTTCAAACAGCTCTTTCAGTGAACTGAATTTTTTCGACTATGTTGAGTATCTAGTTATTATATAGGTCTGTGATTCAAAACATCAAAACCGGATCGCCAATATTAGACACTGTGTTATAAAAGGATTTGAACTTTGGAGTACAAAAGAATTATACTCTCAAACCTTTTTTGAATTCATTTCTCTCTTGTGTAGCAATTTATCAGGATAAGAACTGCCAAAATAGAATAAATGATACCTAGGCATGGGTTGGAATAACTATTTTTCAGTTCTGAGGTTCGTGGTTCCATGCAGAAAAAAACAGTTAGATTTTCAGCTTTGATGAAATCTAGAGCATTGTCACAATATTTGACCGTTGAACTTTTTCCTCTAATCTTCTGAAGTTGAGCTACAAAAAGCGTTTTAAAATGCGATACAGAGAGTTCCTCAGTCATTGCAAAGTCTAGATAATCTTATAAATCTCCCGAGATCTGAAGTTGTCAGATTATTCCGATATCGAGGAATGTTTTAGACTTCATCAATCTCACAATACTATATATTAAAATAATAAAAACTAGATATACAGTGAAAGTTGGATTTGTGCCTTTCTATCTATCTTTCTCTCTCTCTTTCTCTCTCTCTCTCTCTCTCTATATATATATATATATATATATATAATTGACTTTTTGACTACATAGAAAAGGAGCAGCGGAGGAAATATGAATTTGACCGTGCACTGAAAACAACTGCGACCATGGACCCACCATCAGAACTAAGTTTCGCCAACTACGATATTTTTAAAATTCATATGGAAACCAATTATCGAAGAAAATAACAATTGGCATCGCATATCCTTAAAGCTACAAAATATAAATACATATTAGAAATATATAACTCTCTCTTCACTACTCAAGATCCTTTTTGAGACCTATATAATCGAGTCATTCATTATGTTGACTGATGTCTTCTCAATTGATATCAATGTTGTTTTAAAACATCGCTTCAATTATTTCCCTTATCTTCTTAGAAGGACAACTGTCCTCGGAATCAACGTGATGCGCTAGTCCATAAAGTTTAAACCATACTTCCTTCAACCATTAATCCGCTAAGAACCGCCATATCCTTTTTCTTCGGTCAGATATCATATTAAATATCCAAATTATGTCCATTATGAAGTATTCATTCATTTAAAATCGTGAGATGGATATCCTAGAAAAAAGATTTTGGACCTTCTTTAAAGATATTATTAGAACTCAATGAACTTTCACATGCGTCACTCTTGCAGTTTCTTGATTCGTCGGAATTTTATAGATTTGAATCCTTCATCATTATTTTCAGTACTAAACTGTCAATTTAGATATTTTGTAAATAAACTAAGCATAAATATACATCATAATAAAAATATTAGTATGGAGTAGAACAGTAACTCAAAAAAAAAAATTAAAACACTCACACAGAGAAATAATCAATCTAAGTTAGAGGTCGACCGAAATATATGTTTGCTGATCAAACGATGTGGATTGTACATTTTTCCAACTATCGGTATCGGCAAATTTTGTCATCGATAGTTGCATATTTTAATTTTTGAATTTACCAAGGAAAAAATATATATTTTTGTCAAGGCTTTCAAATATACCTATATGTAATTATTTCTTTAAATACATCCATTTAATCAGATAAAAAAATAACCAGAGGAAAATTGCCAGCAACAAAATTGCTCTCAGGAGAATTGCCCGTAGTTCACTATATAAAATACGGGTACGGTACAATTCAGCGCCGCCGATTCAGCGCCGCCGATTCAGCACCGCCGATTCAGCACCGGCCGATTCAGCGCCGGCCAATTCAGCATCGGCCGATTCAGCGCCGGCCGATTCAGTGCCGGCCGATTCAGCGCCAGCCTCAATGACTTTGATTTAAAAAAATTCAGACCTTTTTTCAAAGAAAATATGTTTTCTGTAGCAGTACAATTGGTCAAACCTGGCACAAGATAATTGTCTTGCAGAAGTATTCGCCAACAATGGGGTATTGGGGTTCAAACCCACCTACATTGGTAAAATTACGAGTAAGGAACCCCTCAAATCCCATTTTGTGCACCTTGGGTCCTCGGGTTTCGCCAACCACAACAATGGGGTATTGGGGTTCCTTACTCGTATTTTTATAATTTGCGATGGGTTTGAAACCCCAATACACAATTGTTGTGGCCGGCGGGACCCGAGGACCCAAGGTGAACAAAATGGCATTTGAGGGGTTCCTTACTTGTATTTTTACTAATGGGAGTGGGACTAAAACCCCAATACCACACTGTTGCGGCTGGCGGGACCCGAGAACTTAAGGTGCGCAAAAGGGCAATTTGAGGGGTTCCTTACTCATATTTTTACAATTTGCGATGGGTTTGAAACCCCAATACACCATTGTTGGGGCTGGCGGGACCCGAGGACCCAAGGTGCACAAAATGACAATTGAGGGTTTCTTTGCTCGTATTTTTACCAATGTAGGTGGGGTTGAAACCCAATACCCTATTGTTGTTGAATACTTCTGCAAGACAATTATCTTGTGCCAGGTTTGACCAATTGTACTGCTGACTTTTAAATCAAAGTCATTGAGGCTGGCGCTGAATCGGCCGGCGCTGAATCGGCCGGTGCTGAATCGGCGGCGCTGAGTCGGGGGCGCTGAATTGTCCCATTCCCATAAAATACATCATGGTTGATGTGATATAACCAAACCTTCCAGCTTTGGAATTTCAGTGTTTTTTAACCCCATAACCCTCAGGTTCCGTCAATAACAACTATAGCATAATGGAGTTTCAAACTCACCGCCCACGGGCCCTCGAGTTCTGCCGACTACAACTATGGCATATTGAGATTACAAATCACCCGCCACTGGGCTCTATGGCATAAGTGGGCTTTCAGAAGATCTAGCATAACAATCAACAAAAGGTTATTTGTTAGAAAAAAAGTTATTAGTACAAAATACAATATTTCTAAAGAATAATAAATCGACCAATATAAAAAAGACAAATAATGATCCTGATGTCCAATTAGAGCCGTTTTGAAACATAGATATACGGAGAGTGAGATTTGCTACACACGAGCGCCCATTGAGTTGAAACTATAATAAATTTTGATAGAGTCTGGCTACACTCAAGAGTCAAAGGGCTGTGGGTTTATAACCTCAATCTTCTATAGTTATGATTGGCGTAACCCATGGGTAGTAAATTTGAAACCACTGCATTTGTGACTGGTGGAAAACCGAGGGCCCATAAGCGATAGGTTTAAAACCTCAATGTTTCATAGTTGTAATTGGCTGAATCTGAGGACTCATTCGCGGTGAGTTTGAATCCCCAATATGCCAATTGGGAGTTGGGGTGGATCGGTAGGAACTGTGGGCCAATAGGTGGTGGGTTTGAAACGTCATTATTTTTAAGTTGTGATTGTCAGAATGAGATGGCCCATTGGCAGTGGTTTGAAGCTCCATAATGCCATAATTATAATTGGCAGAAATTGAGGGCCTATGGTAGGTTGTAATTGGCAGAGCCTTAGAGCCCATTTGCATTGGATTTGAAACGCTATTATGCTATAATTATAATAAGCAAAACTCCAGAGCTCGTTGGCGGCGGGTTTGAGACCCCAATACTGTTGGATTGTCTGGAACTGAGGGCCAATGGGCTCTGGGTTTGTAACCCCAAAATGTTATAGTTGTTATATATGAAAGCCTAAAAAAATTATATGCATCAATTATCAAGTAGAAGGGGTTGGAACTCCAATGCTGGAAGGTCCTGTAATGTTATATCAAGCATAATGCATTTTATGTAGTGAATTGCGGGTAATTTTCCAAGTCCGTTCAACTTATTTATAAATAAATATAAAGTATAAATTAATTCAAATGTTATTTTCTTACACCTTTAAGAGCAGACTTCTATATTGACCCATACATTTTTTTGTTAAGATAATTCCTTAAAGTGTATTATGTATATAAAAACACGAAAGCATAAATTAATATATTCCAAAACATGAATAAACATTATAGTCTCAAATTAATGCTCCGTAAAATAATTATATATAATCAATAAAATAATACTCATATGCAAAACAATTAACATCTACTAAAGACATCTATAAACACTTATAATAAATATACAAAAACTTTTAAATTCTATCTAGGTATTTTAATTAAAGATGTCAACGGAATAAATTACAATAATTCGCTAGCTTTGAATTCGATCATAGGAAATTTAATATACGCAGCTAATATAAAACTATTTTATTGCTAATACTCTTTTCTTATCGAGAGATTAAGTTGTCTTTGCTTTAAGAATGTCTATAAGTAAGAATGCAAAGTTGGAGAAGCGTAAAGTTTATGAATACTAGGAACGCTCGTAAAATAAATATAACCACAGACACAACCGTATAGGAACTGTAGGCCTCGTGCAAGGAATGTAATTTCCAAAAACTTTTTGAATCGAACAAATGATATCTTATTAAATAAATAAATGGAGTTTTCTATTTCAACATCCAAATCTAGTCCGCAAGTCTTAATTCCAACCCCCAATCATGCCTTAAAGGTATCAAAGGTATCATTGGAGATTTCAAAAAAACCTCAATAGAAATATTGATTGAATTTTGTCAGATTACTTTTTATATGGATACATTTGTGTCATAGTAAAATATATGAGGAAGTACCTTCCTATGTTCAAATAACAAAATTGCATGTTTCTTAACTGCAATATGTTGCAATGTTTTGTAAGATCCATGGAATAGTCAAAAATTTGATTGTTGGCCCTGAGTTTGATACAGTAGAGAGGGAAAACTAGTTCCTTGGAAAGTTTTTTGTTTCTAATATAACTGAATACATATGGTAATAATTCATGAAAATAACTTATAATAAAAATCAGTTGACGGAAGAAGTCGAATAACACAATTAAACATTGAATACGCAAGCAAAGATTCAAAATATGTTAAAACTTGGTCTCTTAACAACAATTTTCTTGATCCTTGTAGGAAAAGTTATGAATTACTTTTGCATCCTATGTCATTTCTGAAATATTTGATAATGTTTAAGACTTGTCGTCGTAGATTTTTATTAGCATTGTGTTGTTTATTAAACTAAGCACAAATACAGTTCTTGTTCTTCTAAGGAACTTGTAATATATTTTTTATAAAACATCCTCCTACGTATCTTATTTTCGAAAAAAATGATTTTTTATTTCTTATGCACTTCCTAAGTTTATCAACTATCTTAAATATAAGCTCCAAGTTACACTCTTTACATTATTCAATAATGCCTTTCTAATCCAAATCTAATAGCAAAGCTCACTGCCACAGTTTTATTTTGAACCATAACAGTTAAAGTAACATATTTCACACTAAAATGCTTCGTTATAACTGCATCTTCAAACTCTTTGTAGCATGAAAGCTTGTCTTTTAATCCTAGCATTAAAAAAACCCTCGCATAAAACACTTTTTAGCAACTCTATCTATTTAATTTATGATGAAATCATTTGCTAATCTTTATCTAGAATTGAAATGTTTCAGAGTATCTAATTGATTGATCAACAGTTTATTTATTTATCATCAAAATTGCCGGAGAAGCATTCTTAAGAGTTGAAGAACTTTATTTTCATGTGGTATATATATCAAGGCTTGGTTCGTCAAGGGAGTTGGTAGGCTTTAAAAAGTAGACCAAATAATTGTCAGGGTTGGTCAGTTTTTAAATGTACCTTCACAATGGAAATCCCTGGATTAAGGCAAGGTTTTCCTTTAGTAATAACAAATTCATGAAAATTCTTGGGCCCTTTCACGACTTCATGCACAAATGTGAGAGGCTCTATTGTGTATTTATTGGTGCTTATTAATTCAATGTGTTTTTGAAACCTTCTCCCTTTTTCATTATGGTTTTTTTCCTTTCTCTACTACACCCGCGCCCTCGAACGGACCCTCTTGACAACAATAAATGTCTGGACAACTGCAATCGCGGGCACTTTGTTGTTTTACAATAAAGAAGAAAAAGGCGGCATTTTTCACATGGTATTGCTTTTTGCCATATATATATATATATATATATATATATATACGACTTAATATACAGAGTAGCCTTATTTCCTTGATAACGACGAGGAGGACAACCAAAAGAGGAAAAAGAGGGAGTGAAAGAGTTAAAATACAATGCGGCAGTGCCCGTAGACTTGATTTTCTTCTATATTATTCCTACGATATCTCTCTTGTTATTATTATTGTTGTTTTTTTGGGGAGCTTCACGACTAATTCCACCACGGCTCCCTCAATCCCTTCTTCTTCTTCACTCACTTTGTTTGATTGACAAATGAAGAGGGCCCTTTCATCGTTCTGTGTCCTTGGCCCGCACATCATGGCATCCTTCCTAAGGACGAAATAAATTCCTCCTTTGCTGGATCAATACCACAATCATTATTTTCCTTCCAATCCCACCACTTTCCCTTAAAACTATGATCCCCAATGCATTCTCTGTTCGGCCGTCCGGCAAATGTTCTTCTATGCTACGGGCTCAATTTCCTTCCCAGGACTGTGTTTGGGAATTCCTCCTCTTCTGGAGAAGAAGCAACGTCGTCCTCCTCCACTGGGGAAGAGGACACCCTTCTCTCTAAGAAAACTCTCGTCATACTCGTGATCCTTGGGATTTGCATTCTCATCGCCATTTGCATCAATTTCATTAACGTTCACTCAGACTTTGAGGATCTAAAGGACTTTTACCGGGGGTACATGGGACGGAAGCTTCTAATATCTGAGGGCCGACTTACTTCTCGGCGATTCCTGAGGGAGTTTAAGCGGCAAAAGCACTGACGACTGTGAGTAATCCATGAAACAATATTTGTTACTTTGGCCGAATGATAGTATTGATTTATTTTGCATCCATATGAATAAGCATACAAGCATGTAAATCGGTCTAACGAACTCTGGGATCTTTCAATGAGGTTGTCCAAAATTTACCTTCGGGATTCGAACCTCCTCCCTCAACATTAAGAGTTCGAACACACCTTAACGCTATTGTTGATAGCATTTATTGGCTTTGAATTTGAATATCAGATAAGAAAGGTCCTTGCTTTTGCTTAAAACATTATACAAGGTTCGCTATTTATTGTATGTCTAAGTTTCATCTTAATGCCTTACAATATGATCCAACAATATGGACTACTGCACTGTGCCTACATGCCTAGGTTATCAACAAACCCGTTTAAGCCATAGAGATAAAAAGTTATAGAGAGCTTATTCCCTTCATCTGTATTTTTGAGTCCAATATAAACAAAGTAATTATTACTACGTCATCGTAAGCTGATCATAGAGATAGAATCTATCTCTATGGTCAGCTTACGATGACGTAGTACAAATTACTTTGTTTATAGTGGACACACAGAAACAACAGAACGCTGTTTCTATGCTATTTAAGTGAATCAGCTCTCTATATCTCTATGGTTTAAGCCCCCCCAAAAAGTACGTTTTAATGAAATGGTCCATTAGAGCTATAAGTTGTTAGGGTTAAGATATTCAACCAAATTAAGGCATTAACAATCAAATACAATGTTCTGCTGAGGCCTTCTATGTCCTTTGTACGCTTCTACAAGGCTCAATCTATATTGTTCATCAGACAAAGTACTGCATTTTTGTTGCATATTATGCTAAAAATACGACTTCTATTTGACTGCTATAATGAATTTCCTAAAAGTAATTGAGTCAAATGTATTATTATCCCTCTTTATTCGGGTACATATTTGCAAACTTTAGAGTTGATTGATTATGTTCCGAGTTATTGAATATCCTACCAAAAAGAAAGGATATAAATTGTATTAGCATGATAGGACCGACTTATCACAGCCTTAATGAAAAATGCATCTTTGTAAACTATTTGAGTTTCAATCCAGACCCAATCAAATTTAATATTCTGATGGATTACAACAGATATATTTTAGAAGAAGGAACGGGAAAGGAAGTACCAGATTTATTGGGTCATATGAGTTCACGAATTAAGTTCTGGTGTCAGATGTATGTACTTAAGGCTGTAGAGGTTAATATTTTAGCCACAAACGATTACGCAACAAGGCATGTATTGTTGTTTATAAATAGTAAGTGTAGATACATTAGATATCTGTTCAAAGCTGCATACCCAAATCAAAGATATTATAAACTAGAGGACTCAGAGAGTGCAAACCTCCGCCGATCCCCACCAAATGAATCACTTGGTCTTTTTGTCATTTGCCAATAGATGTCGCTGTGCTGTGCTCTCCTCTTTGAGAGCACAGCACAGCGACATCTATTGGCAGAGTAGGCTAACTTGAAATATTTATTAGTGTTTAGCTCATTTGGCATCTTAAAGAAGCACTCAGAGATGCCAAAATTTAATCACTTGTTCCATTTGGCATTTCAAACAACTCCACAAAGTTTCATCCGAATCCGTTCCGCACTTTTTGAGTTATCCTGCTGACAAACAAACAAACAACAACCAACGCCAGTGAAAACAATACCTCCTTCGGCGGAGGTAATAAAAGCCATCAAATAGTCTACCTCTTGATAGATTCCGTGTTCGATGACGCTTAAAATGCAAAGTGTATATATCAGATTGTTGACGTTACCGTCCTTCGTTTGTCGTTCACTAAAAGTTGTCGTTCATCGTTTCTTTTAAGATTGAATCGTTCGTCATTCTGAAAAAAAGTGATCATGTTTTTTTTTAGAAATGAAATTTTTCCCCAAAAAAAAATCTTGTCTTTTTTGGTGCCAAACGATGAACAATGAACGATTACAAATGAACGACAAATTAACAAGTCTGTTATATATGTACGATGTAAAAAGCAATTAAATATTTTATTTCTATATACTACTCATCTGAAACTTCCATTCTATTACTCAAAGACTGTGGTTGTGACTATGGTTAACCCTTCCGTAAGCATAAAAGTCAATAACATAGTTAAATCGTGTTGAATATTCATGTTAAGATTATAGTACAGATATTTTAGTTTGACAAAAAGTGGTGTTTTTAATTTGTAGACATTTCGCTTCTTTTTAAGCATCATTTGACTATAACTACTATTGATTGATGTATTGACCTATTGCTCCGTCATTTTTTGTACTTAAAAACTATAAAATATGAAAAACGTTTATAGAATAATAGTATAATGATTTTAAAAAGCCACTATTCACAGGCATTTACTTTATACTTGTATAGCAATATTGACACAAGAATATATCACAATAAAATATGTTATAAAAAACATTTGTGAAGAAAGTTCAGGCTAATCACTTCAAGAGTTATAATTGGTCCTTGAGTCTTAAGCTTTTCTGAGGAATAATGTAGACTAAATACAATCAAAAATATTGAATGGGTT
This sequence comes from Caligus rogercresseyi, assembly GCA_013387185.1. Classification (NCBI taxonomy): domain Eukaryota; kingdom Metazoa; phylum Arthropoda; class Copepoda; order Siphonostomatoida; family Caligidae; genus Caligus; species Caligus rogercresseyi. Next base: position 2,722,806 of record CP045899.1, read on the forward strand.
CCCTCCCCTCTTATAATTATATTGTCAACTATTACTAAAGCTTTACTCAATTACATAGGTCTATTTCAAATGATTATATGATAATAAGGAAGAATTTAAAACTCAAGATGAAATATCTTGAATCATCATACAATGTTATGCAGGGGCGGAGTGGCCATCGGGAGTACCAGGACTATTCTCGGTTGTCCGCTGGCCTCAAGAAACATAAACGGCCGTTGACAGCCTCCCAACGGCCCAGCCATATCATGTTCTCTCTAATGAGCTAATACCTCTCTATACTTCAATTTATACAAGTACATGAGAACCAACTATCTTATATACCATGTATGTACATTAGGGGATATTATTGAAACCTATATTAAGCTATCAAAATGTCACCCCCCGCGAAAGCTGCGTTATAAGAAACTAAATGATCCTAGAAAAATGGATTTGGTTTGATCCCCCCCCTTTACCGCTCCCCAAATTGCGTTCAAAGGTTTCGTTATGAAGCAAAACTTTTTTGTTATTACTTATTTGAAAAAAATTAAGTTTACTAAATTAGCTATGATCAATCTATGACTTTTTTATTTTTGCAAATTTTCGTCAAATAATATTTAGTGCCAATAAATGAACATAAGTGCTGACGCACCAACCATTTTTTAAATAACAGCTCCTACTAGGGTTCTTTTATATTTTCAAGAAGGAAAAAGAAAAAGAGGGTACTCATGTTGATGTTTTTAAGTTATTTTTTTAATACGTTTATAAAAGACCACTTCAGTGGATTATTTTTGTACTACACATGAACGAGTACTACATATTTTTTTTGAAAAACTAGCAAGATATTGTATGGCTACATATAATCTTACCAAAATATTTGCTTCCAATAATATTCAACCTCATGCATGTGTTTTTTAATAAAGTTTAACGAATACAATATCATACGAATATTTTCAATCTATGCCTTGGATTAGTTTAATGAAGTAATTATTGATTATTATATGGATAAAATATCAGCCTTTGCTATATCTTATTCGTAATATAATATATTATTGCAAAATATTTTGATAACGAAGTATTCTTCCTCCTTGCTGGTGTGACGTCATTGAAAATCCCAAGTGAAAGGGTAGCTCTCTAAGTAGTACCTTTTTTCAATAATCCTTCCTGATACCCCTTTTATATTGTTTTTATATTATTGGTGACATCCAAACGGGGAATATTCTTCCAAGCAAATATCTTTCTTATGTGGAAAGATAATTGGAGCATTAAATTATTTAGTTATATTATGCTATAGTATAAAATATGCATAGCATTGACCTCGTTCATTATCTAAAGTGATGTATATTAATATTATATTATTATCCCTCTGCATATCTACTTATATTCAACTAATCTTTTTGTTTACAATATTGGTAGTTATATATTCAGTCAAACCGTTGTTATAGCCCACTGTTCATTTGCGGATAGTGATCAACCAAATTATCCCGTAGAAAAATTATATTCTATATATACAATCAGGAAACGACCGGGTACCCGGCCCGGTTCCCAGCTGTTTTTTGAAACATATATATATTATCACTTTCTCTCTCTCTCTCTCTCTCTATATATATATATATATACGACTTGTTGATTTGTCGTTCATTTGTGGGGTCGTTTATCGTTTTCGAAAAAGTTGTTGACGAACGACGAATGACAACGAAAATTTTCCCGTCTTTCGTATAAAATATACAGTAACTTGCAGGTTCGTCCTATTCAAATTGCTTTAATGTTTTTCTATCCGTGGCGCCAAAATAGAGGAAGTACTTTACATAGCTTAGTAAAGTGTACAATGAACTTATTGGTGTCCAGTCTTGTACGCAAAGTACTATCAATGATTTCATCCTCGGTAAGTGTCAATCATTTTCATCACTCCAATGTTGTATCTCATTCGGTGTACATATATCCAAAGTCTTCATACTAATTTAGTAAGGTATTATTCTTATTTATAATCTATTTTCTGAAATGCCGTCATATATGAATAATAGTTTGTAGTTGCTTTGTTTGAGTAATTATTTTTAATAAAAATAACAGTTAGATATACATTGATTACACTATACATCCAAAAGATTACTTTTTTTACCGTAGAACGAACTCTATTGAAATTTCTTAGAGAACAAAAGTGTAAATCAAGAGGTCGTTCGCAATTAGTTCAGCCTTAATGAGAATGAGAACTGTCTCCTCGATGGACCCAAAAGTTATGAGAAACTTATGTAGGTTTTTTTTTCACCATTCGACCGCTTGTAATGTCCTCAAAATATAATGCTTTTTTCAAACTATTCAAAAATGTGTTATGATAGACAAACGAAGAAAATATTTCAGTCACAGCCCGATGTCCAAAAACACCGGGACACCGGGTCGTTTTCCTGATATATATATATATATATATCTATACTTATAAAAAAAGAATTCGTTCGTTCGTTGTTTCGTTCGTCGTTGTTCGTTGTCGTTCGTTCGTTTCGTCCCGTATCTCCCGAACGGTTCAAGATCTTGACAAAATTTTCAGTGATATTTTGAGAGCTCAGGGAGTGTTTTAGTGGGGTTGTCAACTCCCGGAAAAATTCGTCATCGACATGCTTATTTTATTCGCCAAAACGTTTTTGGCGATTTTTTAAAATTACAAGTTAGATTTTGCCCAATTTTCTTGGATAAGACTGAGGTACTAAGACGTGTTTTTGTTTTATTGAGTGTTTTCCCGGAAAATTCGTTTCTACATGATTACTTAAAAATATTTTTCTTTCTGTTCCTGTATGTCCCCCCAATTTAAGATTTGTGGAAATAACAACACTTTTTATATTGCAACATCGTGCTAATCAAATTTCAATAATGCCTAGAGATGGAGAGGTATGTCAATACCCAGCCTTAAGGAACAAAACGGAAAAAGCATGCGATGCAATGACGACTTTTTAAGGTACTACTTCTCATAGAAAATACATAGGCACTCTATGAAACGACTAAAAATAACTTCTTTTACGAGTTTAATTCCCAGCCTTAAGGAACAAAAAAACGAAAATGTGCCAATCAGACCCAAGGACAACCTTTTTAAGGAACTGATTTGAATATGAAAAATCATGTGATGACATCACTAAAATTATTCATCTTCTTTTTACGATATTTAAATACCCAGCCTTAGGAATACACAAACGGAAAAAATGGCAATGAAGAGCTATGACAACTTTTTAAGGAACTGGTTTGAATATGAAAAGTCACATGCGATGATTTCACTGAAATTAATTTGTGTGATTTCATCATTTTATGATGTTTAAATACCCCCTTAAGGAATACAAAACGGAAAAAATGGCAAGAAGACCCAATGACCACTATTGAAGGAACTTATTTAATATGAAAGTCACATGCGATGACATCACTGAAATTATTCGTGTGATTTCTTCTTTTTACGATGTTGAAATACCCAGCCTTAAGGAATACAAAATGGAAAAATGGCAATGAAAATCCCATGATAAACTTTTTAAGAAACTGCTTTTAAAATGAAAAGTCACTTGCGATGACATCACTGAAATTATTCGTGTAATTTTTTTATTTTTACGATGATTAAATACTCAGCCGTAAGGTATAAAAAACGGAAAAAAATGGCAATGAATACCCAATGTCAACTTTTTAAGGAACTGATTTTAATATGATTGTCCCATGCGATGACATCACTGAAACTATCGTGTGATTTCTTCTTTTTATGATGTTAAATACCCAGCTTTTAGGAATACAAAACGGAAAAAAAGGCAATGAAGACCTTATGACAACTTTTTAAAGAATTTATTTTAATATGAAAAATCACACGCGATGCATCACTAAAATTATTGTGTGAGTTTTTTTCCCATCCAGACTATTGTCAAGTTGGAAAATCCCGGGCAGCGCCGGGTAACATTCGCTAGTAT
>CP045899.1:2726810-2763052 GCA_013387185.1 Caligus rogercresseyi
GAGGATCAGTGAAGAAATTGTTCAAGTGAAAAAGTCAATATATAAAATGGAAAAATAAATATATAAATCTGTGGAAAATAATATGTTAAATATCTACCTCAAAATATTAGACATATTAATTTATCATTCATTGATGAAGCAAAACTTTAGATAAAGGATTTATGATAAATCATTAACGAAGTAATTATATAAGAGAAAAATGATATTGCCAACACCACTTGGTATACATATGTAAGAATAAAGACTGATTGGTTCTGAAGGCTATTCTCTAAATGAGGCTTTTATGTTCATTTACTTTGAATGGTATCGATTACCTTAATCATAATTCAGGTCTCATGTCTGATCAAACAAATGAGAGAGAGGGAGAGAGGGGAGGGGAAGAAGGAATGGAAGAGATTGTGTTGAAGCAACCCACAACCACAAATCCTATTCTTAATGACCTTAAAAAGTGAAAGTAAAAAATTAAATATATGTATATCGTTTCATTCAAGTACTCATATTTATGTACTCATACTAGGATAAATAAATAGGAATCAGTATCAAGCCGAGAATCAAAAAAACCTTTCATTGATTGGAGATAATTCATCAGTAAATATTATCATTATTATGTAACCAACTTTTTTTACTTTCTTCATGATTTACAAAGTAAAATGACAAAACGATAATTTAAAAAAATAATTATATGTGCACAAAAGGTATGTATTGATGGCATCAAAAATTATTCATTTTATATTAGTTGTCATTTTCTATTATAAAGTAATCCCTTTCCCATTCTGTTGTGTATTTATGTCGGCCCCCGCCAGATGTATGTTCTTATGGCACCCCTTGAATATATCCTTGTGCTTCCCTTACTTTATCTCTTCTTCTTTGTTCTTCTATTCGACTACGCCATAGAGATATAAAGATATAGAGAGCTGATTCCTTAAATAGCAGAGAACTTCGTTCTGTTGTTTCTGTGTGTTCAAAATAAACAAAGTAATTTGATCTACGTCATCGTTAGCTGATCATAGAGATAGAATATATCTCTATGATCAACTTACGATGACGTAGTATCAATTACTTTGTTTTTAGTGGACACACATAATACAACTGAACGATGTTTCTCTGCTATTGAAGGGAATCAGCTCTCTATATCTTTATATCTCTATGGACTACGCCTACATACTGAAATATATCGACATCTAAAATCTCCTCTTCCGTGTCCCATCGACATGTATGGGATATGCATATTAATTATATTATTAGTATAGATACACTCCACATTCACTCATGGTTGTTATTGAGTTGTGAGCATCAGCCCAATGATAATAACCATTATCACTTTTTTTCCTGTATTTCAGTTCTTATATAAAAGTCGAAGTAGTTGCGTATAAAATACATAAGAAGCAATTTTAGTCTTAAATTAATACAACGACAAAAGAACAAACAAAATAAAACATATTACAATAAATAAATACAATAATATCACTATGATATAACAGACTTAGATATAGAACATACTAAAATTAACAAATTTTAATCATGAGGCTATTATCCTTGGTGTTCCCTAGATAAAATTTTAATTTCATCTTTAAGAACTCCAAGTGGCTTTTCTCATGAAACTTGATCTATTAAATTTAGGAATCTTTCGAATAAATCATTCCAATATTAACGATTCGTTTTAAATAAGACACTCTTCACGCTCAGGGAAATGAAAAATATGTATGTTGTTTCGTCATTTGTGTCGTTAGTTATACATCCTCACTCTACCGATCAATCATGTGAAAAGAAATAAAATTCCATTAACAACTAAAATGAATATATTTCTATGTGAGCTGGCGACAACTACCATAAAAACATTTGAGCATAAGTCAGTGAAATATTTCCCCTTTCAAATAATTAGAAGAAAGCCAGTATATAAAAGGAATGGAGAACACTAAAGGACGGTCCAAAAGCAAAAATAAGCCATCCTGGTGCCTAACCGTGGCTCTAAGCACTTTATTTGTTGTAATTTTTGTACAATTGTTTGTCGGGATAAAAAGCATGAACAATAACTATTTTTTCCTGACTTGGAAAGTGTCTAAGATACACTTTTACCACATTAATTTGTATATATATTTATATGTACTCTGAACTGTTCTTCATCTTGATGAAGTCTTGGCGTAAGCAAAATACTATACATGCATTTTAACCATATTTTCCCCTGAATTGATAATGTAACAAAATATAAAGAAAGTGAAAAATTGGGTGTTATTTTAACACGTCATTTGCATAAATAAACGAATATATATGTATATATATATATTTCAAATATACCGGTATCCTGGTGTAATTGACAGTTCTTAATAATAAAAATAGCTGCTCTTGTGTAATTGTAATCCTCTATAATCTCTATCTAGAACTTCCATAAAATATTCGACGGAAGATTTTGAGCCTTAATGTATTTCATGTCCAAAGTCAATAGCTATAACTCAATTGGACCAAAAATATTGCTTGCAATCGTTTTAGTAGTCGTTAATATGTTATGTATCAAAATGGTATTTAGCACAGTCACGTTTTAACAATAATTACTATCCCAGGAACTGCATTTTTGCATTAAAGCAAAATATCAAACGTACAATGCAAGAATTCCCCATGTAGTTTATACAATACAAACTATATTAATCAAATCATGGATTCTCTTTCAGATGCCTAATGCAATCAGTCAACCATGGAAGGAAGAAAGTATATGTTGAATCCAAATTGACGTCATAATATATCATATATGACGTCCGCTTAAAAAAAATATATGGATTAATATTATTTTATATTATTCGTATTTAATACACACCCTTAATGCAAGGTACTACAGAAGAAATTGAATATAATTATTAACGTAGAGGCTTTTAGTAAATGTTCGAATTGTATCAGATATAGCCACTCAAACCAAATGCTTATTAACATTTAATTGGTTTTTTACAATTATGCTACACTTAGTTATATAAACATTTAATTAGTACGGGCAGATGTAAAAATAACTTGTGGTGCTCTTGCAATAGTTGGGTCTCCTTCTGCGGTACTTTTAAATTTTGTCTAGGGATGGTGCATTCTTCTCCAGCCTCGACGTCAGCATTCGTTAAGAGACTGGAGATTAAGTGACCTAGAAGAAGGATGTTGATACTCCAGCCTCTGTGTTCCTTCATTATTAATTTTAGACATTCATGAAGCAGATGCAGAGGATGTTTTCATCCTGATGTCCACACCCGCGAACGGCACAGTGGGTACATTTGGTGGTAGGGTAGATTATAATTCTCGTATATTGTATTGTACATTGTACTATTTCCTTTTCCTTAAAAAACTAGTACCCAGGGACATCAGCGATGGGGAGATGCTATGTTTGGGGGGGCAGCATTCAATTTGCCCGAATTTTAACAGAACTGTTAAATGGAAAAAATAATCGAATGAAGAAAGTAATGTAGATTAATATTTTCTTATTGTAATTACATACTATCATTAGATGGTATTTATTGGTTATAATTCAAAATCCGGTTGCTTTCATAATTCATATTTTTTTCTACAACTTAAATGCCCGAATACCTCAACCATTTGCCCGAATGATAACTCACTCGAATTATTTTTTTTTTTTTTTGGGGGCAGTTGCCCCTTGCCCCCCCCCCTCCCGTCTCCTACGCCTATGCCCAGGGATTAGACAAAGATTAGAATCATGTGTACGGCCGATTAATATACATTTGTATGTATATAAACAATACAAGGCTGAAAGCAAATATAAAAAGTCCAATTAATAAGCGTTTTCGTCCCATGTCACTCACTCACTGACCAATAGAAAAGGTGGATATTGTATGAGAGAAACATGATTTATGTATATACTAAATTAAATTATCAGATATAGGATCGTACCTGAAGACAAGATCATGAAGAGAGCAAGGAATAGGATATATTTAACTATATGCATTGCTAGGGCTAACATTAGGGGTGGCTATAGAAATTCATCAATAAACTACTTTCTCAGTTCTCTTTTCACACGTCAAAAAGTCAGATATGAGCAACTAATACACATTCATTAGTTCCCTGACATGGAGTAAGGGCTTTATTCAATAATATAGCCAATTCGAGGAGTTCATGCAAACGATTCATAAATGAAGTGGATAATAAAGGATGAGATTTAATCTTTGAATTGATCTTCGCGCCTTAATAGCCCCTGGTGAAGGGATGTCTTATTTCACCATATTTCTTAATATTCAATTTCCTTTCCTTGCAACCAATCAAGTTCGAGAAAAATGCCCCAATCTTATTTATCAAAATGTAGAACGAAGATATGGTTTGATAACTTAATTCCCGTCAACTAGACTTTGTTTACATTATAAAATGAATAATGATGTAGTCCCATAGTTGGCCAGGAAATGAGAAAGCGACCGACTTGCAAAAGCTGATCAAGATCAATCTATTAAAGATATTCAAGATTATTTTATGTCAGACCTGGCAAGAAGGGGTCTCTATAGAGAATGGTTCTCCCGAGGACACTGGATGCTCTGTAGACCAAGTAAACATATGCTTCCAAAGCCAGATCATTAGGCGATTGGTTAATATTAGGCGTGAATCTCTATGTATTCAAATACAGATAACAACTGGGGCATAACTTCTTAGATATCATCATTCATTGTCAAACAAATTTCTCACTCGTGAGTGTCGTTTTTGTCAGCAGAGTGATAAGACGTTATCTTAAGAGAATGATGGCTCAAAAAATGCTTTAACCAACATCCTCCAGAGCTAAAGCAGATCCCCAGAATCTTAAGTATTGTAACATTGGTGCCCTCTTTAGCTTCTCGAGGTACAATGAGTAAACAACATAGTTAAAGTGGTTGTATGTTCTAGGGAAATGGGCTAAGATCGTTAGTTCGATTCCGCCTTGGACTCAAGACTCGACTTCAATTCGTACTATCGGTTGGACTCTCCTACCTTCAACAAACAAACAAAAATAATGAAGAAAGAGTAGACAGGGATCAAGACAGCAGGAAAAAATAAGAAAGACCTTTTTATTATTTTACTTTTAATAAATGAAAGTTATCATATATATATATTTAATGAAAGTTCCCAATAAATAAAGGTTGAGTGATGTATGTTTAATAGTTTTGGCGCACTCCGGCAAAATCATCCTCAAACGATAGGACATTTCGCCAAAGAATTTTTGAAGGCATGCCACACATCTGAAAGATTCAGAATTATTTAAATCCGTGTCAAATAGAAGCCACCATTATACTTTCTCTGAATATGTTTCTCTCCACTCTAAACACAGACGGTTAAATATATCATAACACAGTTGTAATAAATTTTGTAACAATAATAATCATGCTTTTTTCCTTTTAACAGCAAGAGCATGGCTAATATAAATAGGTAGTTAATCCGTTGTCTCTTCTAAAAAACTTTCTGGGCAATTAAGGGAGACCGAAGAGGCTCTGTAAAGAACCAAAGGGGTGACTTTGGTGTTGTTAAATTTTAAAGATAGCATTCCGTCCATTGTATGAGGCTTTGATGAACTTTAGCATTAATATCAGTCCAATTCTTTCATCTATTCCATTTCTGCACCAGTAATCCACAATATTTCGTTTCACTGTTTAAAGAAACACCAACGAATACTAAGGTTTCCGTCAAGAGTTCCAGGTGCCAATACTTAGAAAGCATTTTTTTAGTTGACACAAGTCTGACATTTTTTCAAATTTAACGAAATAATCTAAAATTACTTTATTTCGTTTGAAGATATGTGCTTCATATGAACTTCAACAGTCAGATTTATGTCATCGGTGTACATGTCGATGACATGACGGGGCCTGCACCAATTTTTTCAATGATGTTTTGTGAAATTTCTTCATTGCAGCGATGAACAGAAGAGGGTGAAAGGAGGACATCTTTGCCTGCAGATTTCCGAATGTAATAAATTTGCTTCCAACTCGTTAATTGAGAGGGTAGATGTACCATTGAAAGAGCAAAGAAAAGTAACAAGGAGGGAGTTAATAGGAACGAACTGATATAAGCACGAACTGGATTGGAAGTATCTTCAAGCAAGAGTTGCTTCATAGCTTTCAATACTGTTCTTATGGAAATGGAGTCAGTGCTTTTGACAAATGTACTGCAAATACAGCTCCTTACCAATTAACTAGTTTACCTAACGACGAAAGTGGTAAATGGGAAGATTTGGCCAACAATCACTTTCGTATACACTTTATGTTATAGTGCTTTGGCAGTTAGAATTTGATCGACTAAGTAATGTAGAAATTTGCATGCTTTCATTTATTGATATAGGACGATCCAATATTTATTTGGTTCCTACTACAAATGGCTTGAGAGAAGGCGGCAGTGATTTAAAATTTGCAAATATTCTGCTCTAAAAATCCAGTTAATTTTTAAAAAATCTCTAGAAGAAACTTCAGTCAAAAGGCTGCTATTAATTGAATATAAAACAGATATAGAAACTTAAATTTTAAAAATATGTTCTTTATAATATAAAATAATCAAAGCAAAGACTTGTCGATTTTTAGGTCTTTATTTTAGATGTTATATAACCAATGACGTTTTTACTTTTTCTCATCCTTCTTTATTTTTATCCTGTGGTTAAATAGTGCGACCAATGATATTTATTACCATCAGTAGATAGAGACAATCATTGAAGACTGCTCCATGTCCACTGGATTTTATTCTTTTAAGATGATGGGTTGCAGTATTTTCGACATTTAATATAATTGATGACTTTCTAAAACAGATAAACGTATAAATGAAACTTTGCATAGATTGAAGATGAAAAATGCGGTTATCAGACATGTATATAGAATATATATATATGGGTTCATTTCAACTACGTCATCAAAAATATTTTTCTTGTGTTTAATACATAACCAATGAATAGTCTATGTATGTATATATATATATATAGTTATATATATATATATATATATATATATATAGTAATTTTTTCGAGTTTCAAAGAGTAAAATCAATTGAACTGACAATATATAAAGTCCATCATAATTATTATAGTCATATCAATAAAAATTTCGAAGTGAATTTAATTAAATCAATTGATGATATTTAATTTTCTTGATGGTATACATTTTAAGAAATGTTATTTAGATTAAAACAATGAAATAACTTTGAAAATCCGACACAATAAACGCAATTCAAGTCGAAAGGATGTCCTTAAGCAATAAAACACAAATACTCAAATACCAGTGTTGACAAATTAATATTGCTAATTCAAACCTAAAAAATTATTACGAATTTTTTTTTATATAGGGAAAATAAATAGAAAAAAGTGTTTGTATGTGACACAGATTATATTTAATTACTTTATTACTTCTTTCAGCCCTCATTATTTCAAAATGGAGTCTGTGGAGATATCGAAGGTCAAGAGTCCAATCAAATTTTCTCTAATGCCACTTCTAAGCGAGTCAGTATTCTTACCTGCGAGGATCAGTTGTACGGGAATAATCATTTATACAATAAAAGGAGGACATCCTATTATATATAGAGATATATATTATATATATATATATATATCTATATAGATATATATATATCTATATATATATATATATATATATATATATATATGTCGCAGCAGAGATGGAGATCCAGTAGAATCGTTGAGTCTCCTGTTAGAGATTACGATCCTTGTCTCTTCTAGGAGAGCTGACAACTTAAATATGGAGATAATATTTTACGATGTTGTACAAACTACTTATTTCTTTTGCAATTCTATTCCATATTTAGTGGAAATTATTTCATTTTGGTGTTCAAGGAATCTATACAAACATTTTTTACTAACATTATATCTATATCACCGACCTATATAATGATAACTCGCATATTTGGGCGCCTACGGCGCCCATATGTTCGCCCTTCGGGTATGGGTAGGTTTTGGAGCTAGTTTGTGAGTGAAACAAACTTGAATAATATAAGAGAGGAGAGATAAAATAATTTTCTGTTTTGTACAAAAATTCCTCATAAAAAGTTTGACTTTGAACAAGAATATGTTTTAAGTCACATATAAGATGCTTTATTCTTTTTCTATTTCTCCAACTCCTCCTCCTCCTTTTTTTTCTTTTTTCCTCTCTTACCTTGAAAAGTAGGTAGTAAAATCAGACAAGGTCTGAATTTTTTTTCATTTCTGGCCCAGTGCAAATAGTTTTATTAGGTCGTCTTGACCCAAGGATTCCATAGGTACCTTCAAAGTTCAAATTGACCATAAATGTGGGAGGAGATAGCGTGCGGACATACAGACGGACAGAGATTGGTGAATTATTATATAGATTAGATACACATCTGACAAGAAATCAACCATAATAAAAATAGTTTGAATAACATCGTTATACCATCTCCATATTTAAGTCGTCATCCCTCCTATAAGAGATAACTCCGGATCTCTTTTAGCAGAATCGTGATTCTTCTGATAAAGATCACAATCGTAGTCTCTCCTAAGAGAGGATAAGATCGTGATCTTAACAAGAAAGTCAACGATTATACGGATCTCCATCTCTACTACAACTTATATAGGTATATATATATATATATTGTCAGACCATGTACTAGTTATGTAAATAAATATATTTCACTTTGTAGAAAGGAATATAATTTGATCATCTTTGCAGATAAATATATTATCATTGTTTAAACTTATAAATTAAAACATACTATATACGATGACATGATCTAGTTCCATTAAAGCGTTAAAGTAAAGTAGCGCATGCAAGGAAAAAGTAAACAAAAAAATTGGCCATTTTTTTGTTATTTTCTTTAACGTTAGATGTCGTTAGTCATGAAATTACGTCACAATCCTATTTAAAACCGTTTAATAGGGATAAAGTTGATGATTCGAAATATAAAAGATATAAAACCATAGAGATATAAAGATATAGAGAGCTGATTCCCTCATAGCAGAGAAACAGCGTTCTATGTTTCGTGTGTGTCCACTATAAACAAAGTAATTGATAACGTCATCGTAAGCTGATCATAGAGATTAAACATAAGGGAACTCGATAGCCGTGCGTGTTAAGGCGTGTTCAACTATCAATGTTGGGGGCGCAGGTTCGAATCCGAGAGGGGATGATCATTTTTGGTCTACCTCATTGATAAGATCCTAGGTTCGATAGACTAATTTTAATGCTATATGCTTATTTATATCCTATCGGATGCAATTCTATCGAACCATATGGCAAAAAAAAAAAAACATAACACAATGACGTATTTCTCTTCCCTCCAATAGGAGAGAAACATCGTTCAGCTATTCTTGACACAATGACGTATTTCTTGACGAGTCCAATAAGCTCTCTATATCTTTATATCTCTATGAAAAAAACGTCTCCAAATATAAATAATAAAAGGACTTTGTTATTATTTTCAAGAGCTCTAGCATCAAAGCGCCCTTACGGACTAAAGAAGAACTAAAATGTTGGCCAATTCCTTTTGGGAAAAAAAGGAAGAATTTTATTATGCATGCGCTACTTTACTTTAACGCTTTAGTTCCATTGACTCAATAAGTAAAAAAATAATTCAGTGTTGTTGTAAGTGGTATGTGACCAACATAAATTATAGCATTCTCGAAAATATTCGTTCAAAAATAATGGGAAAAGTATTCCATGCCTATCCATTAAAAAACTACAATAATGCATCTATAGATACATCTATAGAAAATAGACTTTCTTTAAATATTTCTAGACAATTTTTAGAAGTTTTTTTCCTTCACGGCAAGGTATTTATTTAACTTGAATTTATACACAAAGGCATAAACATGAAATTCAATATAAAGTAGAAAATTGAGTTTAAAATATTAAGTTTTATGTTATTAATAGATTTTCAATTTCTTATTTATCTAATATTCTATTTTTATTGAGTATTCTTCTAACAAATATTTTATATAATCTCAATATGTGTTGTTTCTTTGTTTTTAGGGGGTATGTGTGTATATATCTATGAAAAATAAAAGTTTATTTTGGCACGAATATAAGTATTTTATTTATTCTGAAATAATTAACCTATTTAGTAAATGATGAAAAAGTTATTTGAGAGCTTCCTGTCGCATCATGGAGGTATAGTGTCCGGAAATAAAGATAAAATGTTTGTCGTGAATTCTATTTTTTTTAAATAATTAATCAGCGATGTCTGGAAATAGAAATATTAAATAAAAAAGTTTCTTAACAAAATAAACGAACAGATAAATGAATCTTATAAATAAGTTTCTGCGAGAAATATCATAATTTATCCACCTAGATAATGGATATTATCAACCTGATCTTAGATTATCATCCATGACAGCCTCCTAAAAACGTTATTGCAATGAAGTGTAACGAATCAGGTATTTAAAAAATATGTATTAAGCAGCCATGAAATAACCTAGAAATAGTAATATTATAATGAACCCTATTTTTTCAGCAATTCTTTTCCGACAAACGACTTTTTATCAGGACCTTGCGTTAGGAAATAGAGTTTGGGGGTCCTTCTAACGTAATTACTCTGAAGCCAGGAGAATTGTCACTAGGGAGGTAGAGATTAGAGATTGATAAGCGGGGAAGCACACGCTCTGTAAGGCATGGCTTAATTTGCAATTGCATTTGTGTGTGTGTGTGTGTGTGTGTGTGTCTTTGAGACTTTACGTGTTTAACAAAAAGCACCAAGTTGAGAGCCTGACGCTAGGTCAAATGTGTTGAGTTAGGCTCTCGCATAAATGGATTTTGAGTCGATATAAAGCAAAGTATTTAATCTAAGATACTAAATTAAGAATAAATGAAACACGTATAGATTGTTTTAATTAATATAGAAGAATTTATTTATTTCAAACAAAGGCTTTATATTTTAGGATTATTAAAACATGCCACATTGTACAACTAAGTAGAATACTTAATCTACAAAATATATTGAATTATACATCATTCTTATTTTACAATTTTATTGTAAATATTTATTTATTTTATTTAAGTATTTATATATATATATAATATATACATATATATCCTCTGAACTTTAGATTACTTTAAAGGCTTATGATATTGTTTAGATAGCAATTCTAATTGAAGTCATGGACATAAATGTTCATCGTTTCATTTTTAATAAATTTGTTGCTAATAACATGTTGCCTGATTTTAATGATATTTGCTCATTTGAGATGTACATACTTTGAAAATCGTTCCCTTAACAAATATAGTTGTATTTCCATGTTTTTACCTATAATTGGGTGTGGTTTTTTAAAATACGACTTACTAAAATATTGCATTTGCTGTTCATTATTAAAACAATTATTTATATAATCTTTTTTTTTGGCTCAATGGATTTTTTCTTTATTTGAATTCATAAACTAAATTAAAATATTGTTCTCGATTATTCATGATTTATATATGTATGTATATATATATATATTAGGGGGTATTATAGAAACCTAATAATAAGATTTCAAATTTTCACCCCTTGCGAAAGTTGCGTTATAGGAAACTAAATGATTGTAGGAAAATGTATTTTTGTTTGACACTCCCCTTACCCCCCCCCCCCAATTGCGTTCAAAGGTATCGTTATGAAGCAAAACTTTTTTGTTATTAGTTATTTTGAAAAAAAATACTTTTACAAAATTTGGATATGATCAATTTATCATTTTGTAATTTTTTCAAATTTGCGTCAAATAATATTTAGTGCCATATAATGAACATATAGTTCTAATGCACCAGCCACTTTTTAAATAACAGCTCCTACTAGGGTTCTTTTATAGTTTTAAGAAGAAAAAACAGGGTACTCGTGAAGATTTTTTAAAGTTATTTTTTAAATATGTTTATTTTTTACATCTTAATTTACATATAGTAAATTTGACAACTTCTTTGTTTTAAATGTAGAGTTTTTTCTTAACTCCAAGGCTGATAACATATATATATTGATATGTATCTATACTTATAAAAAAAGAATTCCGTTCGTTCGTTAGTTCGTTCGTTTCCCGTATCTCCCGAACGGTTCATTAGATCTTGACGAAATTTTCAGTGAATAGTTTTGAGAGCTCAGGGAGTGTTTAATGGGGTTGTCAACTCCCGGAAAATTCGTCATCGACATGCTTATTTATTCTCCAAAACGTTTTTTGCCGATTTTTAAAATTACAAGTTAGATTTTGCCCAAATTTTCTGTGGATAAGACTGAGGTACTAAGACGTGTTTTTGTTTTTTTGAGTGTTCCCGGAAAATTCGTTTTCTACATGATTACTTAAAAATATTTTTCATTCTGTTCCTGTATGTCCCCCCAAATTTAAGTTTTGTGGAAAATAACAACACTTTTTATATTGCAACATCGTGATAATCAAATTTCAATAATGCCTAGAGATGGAGAGGGATGTCAATACCCAGCCTTAAGGAATACAAAACGGAAAAAATGGCATGAGATACAATGACGACTTTTTAAGGAACTACTTTTCATAGAAAAATAACATAGGCACTCTATGAAACGACTTAAAAATAACTTCTTTTTACGATGTTAAATTCCCAGCCTTAAGGAACAAAAAAACGGGAAAATGGTAATCAAGACCCAAGGACAACTTTTTAAGGAACTGATTTGAATATGAAAAATCACATGTGATGACATCACTAAAATTATTCATCTTCTTTTTACGATGTTTAAATACCCAGCCTAAGGAATACAAAACGGAAAAAATGGTAATGAAGAGCTATGACGACTTTTTAAGGAACTGGTTTGAATATGAAAAGTCACATGCGATGATTTCACTGAAATTATTTGTGTGATTCCTTCTTTGTGTGATATTTAAATACCCAACCTTAAGGAATACAAAACGGAAAAAAATGGCAATGAAGACCAATGACAAATGTTGAAGGAACTGATTTTAATATGAAATGTCACATGCGATGACATCACTGAAAAATTCGTGTGACTTCTTCTTTTTATGATGTTTAAATACCCAGCTTTTAGGAATACAAAACGGAAAAAAGGCAATGAAGACCTTATGACGACTTTTAAAGAATTTATTTTGATATGAAAATCACACGCGATGAGATCACTAAAATTATGGTGGGATTTTTTTCCATCCAGACTATTGTCAAGTTGGAAAATCCCGGGCAGCGCGGGTAACATTCGTATTATATATATATAGGTATATGTCAGTCATTCTAATTTATCCAAGATATTTATAAAAAAAGTACGTCCAAATTCTCAAGAAATCTGATTTTTCGCTTGCCAACGATATTTTCAATAAACGTCACACTAGTAAGTGAATAACATTACATAATGTTATTCTCAACGTCATCAAAAATATATTGCTACAATAGACTTTTTTGATGACGTGGAAATATCAATAAGATTACTGACGTGTCACTATTCTTAAAAACACAAAATAAACGTATTATACAAACCTTGACTTATCAAGTATTGACTTAGCTTTGATTAATGCATCTATGTTTTTGTGGACTAAGCTATAAGTTTTAAACATAGCTCTAATCTACGAACAAATTGAGCAATAATACATAATTAATGGCATGTTTTTTTTTAAACGGTTTTATAGGTGGTAATATAATTATTGTAACTATGAACAAATTTCCCTTCCACTGAGGACCAGTGCTTCATGATGATAATATCAAGATTACTTTTTTTAATGGCAGTACATGAGGTTGAGTGTTATTATTATTATATGACTCGTTGTGACTTCTCATAAAACTGATATGTGCATTAAAGCATGTGTTTACCCGTTCAAAAATAAAACGACAGTACTTTAAATCATCAAGTTATTTAATGGGAGTCATGTGAAATGCATTTTTATTGGCCCAAAAAATACTTGTAAACGTTGCAGAATGAAGTGTTTTAATTATGAAAGGGTTATATTTGGTGGCCATAGATATTCATTTTAAAAGCCTACATACTATATATGTATATATGTCATAACAAATACCTAGAATATAAATTTAATAAAAATCAATAATTGGGAATATTCAAAAGTTCATAAAAATGAATCGCACTCCTTCATTCTTTAGACTAATTTTAACATTTTAATGCTTATTCATATACTCAATGATGCAATTCTATGTAGCCACATAGACTATTCCCAAGGGTCAATATTTGCGTTTCTTTTTTAACTTTTTAACATTTTTTTTGCATCTAAATGTAGACAATTTATTTCGTGTATCCAACACACACGATATAGCAAATTAAATCATAGATAGATATAAAAAATAGATACTACTTACGGAGGCGGTCATTTATATTTATTTAAATATATTTAATGAAATATTTTATATTAATCATAATATATTTATTTCCATTTTATGGTGCAAATGTATTCCTCATTTTGTAAGCGTTTACGAGAGCATTAGAGAGTTTATCTTGTTTTATATATATTTCAGACATCTCATCATATCAAGACATGGATGTAACTTCCTTGACCACAACCACCACTCAGCTATTTTCTACGTCGACGCGGACCATATCCACTCACCATTTCAATCAACAGCCTAAAAGTGGTAAAACTGAAAACCCTCTAAGAACTGCAATTAAATAACTTTAATTGTGGCTTTCCCTTCTCCCCAACTTCTTTATTAAATATTTAATAATATATTACCTGCATGGAGCGAGGTTTATTTATATGACTTGTAAGCAGATGAATCTTAAAGTAAAATAATTAAAAATATAGACTTTTGAAAGAAAGGCGTTGCTTTCTTACATCATTTTATTTGATCAAGTTAATTCAAAGTCTATAATTCATTGATTTATCAACCTATTGAAGACCAGAGAAGAATAAATATTCTCTATAAATCCAAAATATTATAAATAACCTCCAGAATTTCTAATATTAAGACCGATGATATATATATACCTATTGTGAAATTATTATATCGCAGGTTGAAACAACAAAAGCAGATTAAGTTTTTAAACTCCTCTGCATTTTAATATTTATATTTACATGTTGATGAAGGGACGAAATACGTCTTTAACCTAATGAAGTACCAATAAATTGGTACAGCTGAATATAATTGCAATTAGATTGGATCCTGGGTTACAAATGTTTTGGTCCGATATATTTTAAAAAAATTCTTGTTCTTAATAATACATACTACAAAAAGTACTTATATAACCTTTTTTGTTCTTGTTCTTACTTCAAATAGTATTATTGATTTCAAATGGATGTATTCTTCAAGTAGTAAAATTCCACATTTTTTTTTTCTTAGAACTCAATGGCGCCGTACTGAGCAATCAGGAAACGGATATTGAGGAGGAAGTAGAGGAGAATCCCGAAGACGAGGACGATGACGATGATGATACAGGCTTAGACGAGACAACGGCCCTTCGACAAGTCGTAGAAGACCTTTTAAAAGATGAGGTGGATCGACAAATCCTTAGCTCCCAGTGGGGTTTCCTCCGGCCCGATAACTTTCCCTTTAATGTCACTTCCTTCATTGAGGACAACGACCCAGAGTGGAGGGACTTGGACTACGCCACAGAAGTGGGGGAACTCCCTACTTGCTTCCCAGAGTTTATCGTTCAATATGACTGCCGATGCTTCTCAAAATATCTCTCAGACAGGTAAAAATATTGCTATGAGCCCCAATATCTAGGACTGTCGTTTGATATGTGGGTATTTTGGTTAATCAGTAGTACCGAAACCATATTTATACGATCAATAATATCGATATTGGTTTTTATGTAAATAATGTGCAGTGAGGCTACTTTGGAAGGTGAAGCAATGACGTTTTCAGTGAGATTTACATATATGAACCCAAGAGTCAGGTGGCATCATTGACTCACCGAAATAAGGTCCAAAAATAATAAATTATTTAGAGTCTTTATTTGACAAAATAAACAAAGTTGAAAAATAATATTATATTAACGAGAAATTTAAATATTTTCAGTGAGTTGGCCCGTCGTAAAAGTCTATATCATCAATTCAGAAAGTGGAAGAAGCGCCGACGAAAACTTTGGAACGTCGTCGTAACGGAACGAGCCAAGAAGGAAATGGCGGATCAGGAAAAGAACGGGGGCGGAGGACGGGGTGGTGGACGCGGCGGGGTCGAGGCCGGTCGGTTCAATAGTCGACAGTTGCTTACAGAGATTTGCTCTCTAAAATACCCCACCTCCTCTTATTACACAACTTTTTATATTACTATTTATCACTAATATTGTTCAAAGGATATTTTTTTTTGGCTCAATTGTTTTTGTCTCCATAACCTTCTTGCATGCTTAAAAACGCAATAATCAAATGGTTAAACAGAAATGTGAGATAACCAACATTTAATAAGTGAAGAAAGGAAGCAGAGGAAAAAAATAATAATGTGAAATAACGTTAGCCTAATTGTTTAAAACTTTTTTTATCCCTTCATCCAATCAGCAAAGAATGTTTTATGTAAACTTATTTAAAAAATAACATTAGGGAGTAACAAAATGGAGGATTATACAAATTTAGCACAGCGTATGAAAATACATTAATATTTGATATGTAAAAAAGAATTGTTTAAACTATTTGTCGTTGGTTTTAGATGTACCTTATTATATAGACCTTGATATTAAGAACTCTCATATCTGTTTTATGTTTAGACGTCTATATTTATAATTTATTTTAAGCATCAATCACTTCCATTTGGTGTAAAATGACATCATCATGAAGGTTATGATGACATCATCAATGAAGGTTATGATGACATCATCAATAAAGGTTATGATGACACTTCATTTGAGCCAATATAAAATATCTTTCATTTGAGCATCACATCATTTTCTGTCACTTGAACAAAATATTTCAATCAAAAACTGGACAAAACATCGTATCGAAACTATCCCATTGACAATCTATTGAGCTTCTGAACATTGATGTTTCCTCCAATAAATTATACCATAACGATTCCCAGTGCCTTTAGTGATGACAATAGCAGCTGATGTTCAGCATAAGTTTAACTATTGATCCTTACTTTTTTTCAGTCAGAGCCTATAAGAAGAGACGGTGCAAAATAATGTCCGCTATTTAGAAATACGTCATACTTAAATTTACACTAATCAATTCGAATTAATATCTTCGAAAATCAATAATAGAATGCCAAATTTGACAGTTTGCCTGATTTTACTCTTCAGGAGTAATATCAAGATAATTCTATATTTCAGAAATAAATATTCGCTACAAATCAGCTAAATAATCACAAATCTTATTTCGCGTATAAAAAAGAAACCAAGAACTAGATCTTTGCGAGAAAAAGTATATATGATAAAAATCGATATGACGACATATCGAGTCAATTATTGCATTTTGATAACGCCATACTTCACGAAGAGGCAAGTTTTTATTTTCCAATTTATTGCATTGAAAATCCAACCATCTCTAAATTTCCATATTTATGAAACGCAATCAATTGACTTGAGCATGATATACCTACATGAAAACTGGACAAGTGTCTTGTTGACGTCATTTTTATATTGAAAAATTGTAAATATTAACCAATATGGGATTTATGGATTAAATGGTCATTGATACTTTGGATTCCTACAGCCCAGGTGATGATATAATTAATGTAGTGCAACGTGACAGGATGTCTTTGACGTTGGTGTAACTTGTTTTGTTCGTGTTTAAAAATAGAAAGACACAATTACGGAATGACTTGTTGAACACAAAGCAACCTTCTTAAAATTTGCTAAAACTTCGAATCTGAGCCAAATGTCCCCTTATGCCTAGCTTCAAACAATTTTGGTGACAATACGATAAGTTAGATGTAATGCAACACGACAGTTTGTAGTTTTCCTGAGCTTTCTTCATATAGGTCTCTGACTTGAGTAACGCCATACTCTTCCCTCTCCCACAGCCAATGCCATATGGCCACCCATCCGCTTACTTCGCATACGGAATAATTTAAAGCAATAAAAAATAAATTAAATCACTACAAAACATGTTTTAGACGTTAACCATAATAATTTAAATGCCTCCGTACAAATTGATGAATATACTCAAATTGAACTTTGCTCAAACCCCATTGTCCCCCATCTTAACCGAGGAGGAACAAATTCCCATTTTCCATACATATATATTTAAACTCATGTTATACATATATTTTATCATAGTCTTGGATTTTAATTGTATGTATACATATTTTTTACTTTTAAAATAACGAAAGGTTTCGTGTTTGTACATAGATATCTTCCGATTTTTTTAAATTATTTTTGTTGTTGTTTAGAATGACTCATCGAAAGCAGCAACTTCTTTCACGCAAATGTGTCTTGTTAGTTAGAAAGCAGTTTGTTTTTGTTGAGTCAAAATATGTATCGATAACGAAAATGTTCAAATTCATGGAATACATGCTCCGATAATTATTGATTATCTATAACCATAGAGAGATATAAAGACATAGAGGGCTTATTGGATTCTTAAGAGAAATACGTCATTGTGCCCAATATAACAAATTTTTCTATCTCTATAATCCACTTACGATGACGTAAATCAAATTACTTTGTTTATATTGAGCCCAGGCGATAGCTGAACGATGTTTCTCTGCTATCGAAGGGAATAAGATATATCTATATATCTCTATGTCTATAACATGTATCCTGCATAAAGATACAAAGATATAGAGAGCTTATTGGATTCTTTAGAGAAATACGTCAATGTGTTTCTCTGCTATTGGAGGGAATAAGCTCTCTATATCTTTATATCTCTATGGATTCTTCAGAGAAATACGTAATTGTGTCCATAATATAGATGAACGATGTTTCTCTGCTAATTGGAGGGAATAAGCTCTCTATATCTCTATGGTATGCTGTTTTCTATAGACCTGTTTGAAGTTCCTATACGCTACAAACCGGATTGTATGAAATAAATTACGAACCATAATCTGATTTTTTTTAAATCACCCCTTAATTAAATAAATAACCTATCAAATTCAAATCTCAATTAGCTCCATTCAAAAATAAGAAACACAATATCCATTGCCATCAATATTACTCTTTAATGCAATAGACCTTTATCGTACATAGAGGCCTTGAAAAAGGATGGGATTTAATTATAAGAGCTAAAGCGGATTTTTGCCCAAATGGCCTTGATGTTAGGGTGGACGGATTATATTCCCTTGTTTTAAAAAAGACTTAAATTTTGAATAAAGCCTGCAAAGGGACTTTTTTAAATATAGCTGTTTTTATGAGGGCCTTTGTTTCTATGAAGTATTAAAACTATTTTTTTGCACATAATATGAATACAAACGTTATATATTATATAAATAAGAAATATTCAGTAATACACGTTATATTTCAAAGTTTAAGCGGTTCAACAAAAATTATTTCTTATTTAGAAATATATATTCATCGAGTTTAAAATTAAGTTAAACGGAACCGGTACACTGTAACTCATTTCGAATACAGATATAATTAAACTTTCTCATATATTTTTTCAATAGAATCGTACATACTTAATACTTAAAGAAGCTGGTACATATCTTGCAGCAGCTCCAAGCAGGATCCTTCTGATTTCGCCCCGGCTCATAATTTAAATTCATTTCACATAAATATATAATAACTGAATTGCTTTCTAACTAACAAGCCGCATGTGTCATCTTAAATGCCTCCCTTTTCAGACAAAAAAAATAAGTTTCTATCATCTCATTTATGACATATTTTAAAACTAACATTCTAAATAATGCTTCAGCCCTGGGAGAGCCTCACATTTTTCCACGTGGAATCGCATTTATTTTTCTTCGTTTTCCTAGCTTATTCCCTATCAGTTCATGGAACAAAAATATTTGCCACAACAATTGCAAAAGACAATCTACAACCCCCTCATCGACTTTTTTATAATTTTATCTATATTTTTCTGTTATGAAATTGTTGTTGTTTGCCAAAATCATTTAACAAAATGTTGAATTGTCATCCTTTTTCTCCATATTAATGAAAAAATACTTTATTACTTGCTTTTTGCATCTTTCGTCCTCCTTTTTAACTATATTACTTTATACATATATATATGTAGCCCTATGGGTTCAAAATGAATAACTTTAGATTATAAGGAATACGTTAATTAGATAATTGTACCAACGCATATAAGGGAATAATGATGTCTTGCTGCTCTTAGTCGTAGTAGGGCCATTTATGTCCATGGGTTGTTACACTTGGTGTGTTTTGTGCCTTGATTTTTCTCTATATATTTGCTGCGCAGCCTCTCGAGGACAATGATATACTATTTGCCTAATTGTATTGTATATTATATTGAAATATAACAGATATAGTTAATTTAGTAATTATAAATAATGTATACAATAAATTAATCGCAAATTACTGGTATATATTTCGGGATAACAGAAAGGTTTTTTTTCGAAAACTCACCATTAAACATGACTTTTTCATTTGGTTTCACTGTTTAGTGTAGTTAGAGGGAGTATTATCTATTTTATAACTAGCAGATCCTATCCCGACATTGCCCGTGATTTTCCGGGTATGTCACTTTGACCTAATATTTCCCTGTCACTTCAAACTCATCCATAGAAAAGTTGATCGATATTTAACTAATCGTTTAGGAGATACAGAGTGACAAACAAACAATTAAACAGATCGATTTTTTGTAAATATTTTTTTGGGAACAATTATCCACCAAAAAAATATTTTTTTAGCAGCCCCTAAATCCTCTAAATAAAATTTTGTCAAAATCAAGAAATCGAAGGAAACGGTTTTTTCTGCACATAAAGAAGCATATATGTCAGGCGATAATGGATTTTCTGAGAGTGTCCACCACCACTTAAAAAACTCCCTAAGCCCTCAAAATTAATGACTGAAAATTTCGTCAAAATCTAATGAATCATTTGAGGGATACAGGAAACGAATAAACGGAATTTTATGAGTATAGATATGTGATATTGAAGAAACCTATTAAAAATATTCTATTTTATAGACATCTCTTGCCGTCCTGGAATTGAATGGAGGACTACATTGTCTTTAGATCCCGTTTACACGTGACTTATGATTACATTAAGTACACACATTTTATCAATACTCATTTAGAAAGGAATTTTTTCTCGCCATTCTGAAATAATGTGATGACTTTTTTTAGTTAAGAAATTTTTCCTATGAAAATAAAAATCTTTGTCTTTTTTTGGCACCAAAAACGAACGACAAACGATATAATTTTCCTTGTCGTTCAACAACAAATGAACGATAAATCAACAAGTCTGATATATATATATATATAGAGAGAGAGAGAGAGAGAGTCACGAGAAGAAGTGTTCTTAAGGATGATATTATTCTTCCCAAATTAATGTTCACTTCTCAACAAGCGCGATTGAAATGATATTTTATTCCATAAAGTCAACTGTTTTTTATTGTTCCGTCTTCTTTTCTTTAAGCCAATCATGGTTTAAAGTAGCTATACTATTTTTCAACAAAATAATGTTTATTTATGTTTTTATAACGAATTTGCTTTGGGTTTTATGTAAATGTCTCATTTTATTTATTTACATAATAAACGAACTGGTTATTAAAAATGTATAAACACTATTTTCACCAAATGTTTGTACATCATAAATCTCGAAATTATTCAGAGATATAATGCACTTAGATGTGCTTTCTTATAAGAAACAAGCATTGAGTCATTTTTAGATTACTAATAATTAAATAAAAGATCCTGGTACTAACATTAAAATTAAAGTATTTTGACTCTAAAGGATTTATTCATATACTTTATGTCGCAACCATTTTTCTATATGTACATCAATATTTACTCTAAAATACATAAATAGGGGGTGGGGACACAAGTGTATCAGAAATATTCAAATAGGAATATAGCCCAAAATATTAAATCCAATGAATTACTTATTCTTTATAAACAGGAAGAAAGCTGCTCTATCATTCATAAACACAGTTTTATATTCCAATCAATGAACAAAAAGATGTTAGCTAGGGCCAGATAAAACTGAAGTAAGAAAGAGCTTATAAAGCTCAAAATGTGGATAAAATATTGGCAAATATATGGAAAAATGACAAAATATACGAATAAATATTAAATATCCCTAACTAAAAATCGAACGATGTTGACATATGGAAAGGGTGGGGACGTACAAAAAAGAGCGGCAAAATTGTGAAAAGAGAGGGGAAATAACCCGGCAAGAATTTACGTGGTTCGAAAAGCGTGTCTTCACAGGAGAAAGCGCCAACACGCGTTTGTACAAATGTGTATCCATCTACCGTCCCATTCATTCTTTAAAAAAAAATTCTTTTAAATCCAAAAAATAAATACCAACTTTATGAGCATACTATTGCTCGACTCCCCTGGTCTGCTCATAAACTTTTTTTTTTTTGCATTTAAAAGTCAATTTAAATGTCCAAAAGAAAGTAGTTTTGACCTTAGATGTCATTAGCATTTTCCATGGTTCCTTTTGACCCACTCCGTAATCCACTTTAGATCGACAATGATAGTATGTGATAGTAAGATATTCATACACGTAGGATTACATGAGCTTTCTGACATATTTCAATAATCGTATTGAATGGAAAGATAAACAAAAAACAAAGACAACAACAAAATAAATAAAAATATTTGATATAAAATTAGTTGCCTATGATATAATTATGGAGAAAACTATAGACATTATCAAATATATTTATAATAATTTTGTTTGTACGAGTAACAGAGTCCTTAGCCAAGGAATTACGATCGTTATTCTATACAGGATTGACAACATGGCTTCCAATGCATATGAATTACTTCTTATTGTTATAATGGCTCAAAGAGAGCAGTGTTGAAATATATATACACTGCGTAAGTGTGATTCGCCTCATTACTTCTCGTTCCTAATGAATACATGAGTTAGTGCTTTCATGTTTTTTTTCTTTTTTAGATGTTGAGTTATTGATATTCTGGGTTCATCCACTATTACGAATTTAAGAACACAAATATAGTATTGTACATGGTAGAACAGTACATAACAATATAAGCACAGGTTGTTCCCCATAACCAATAGGGAGTTGATTAGGAACCATAAAAGGGGCCTATGAAGGTTCGTAAACAGAAACAGATTACCTCGCTAGTTCTGACGACAAATCGAAGACAATACTAAGGATATATATATATATATATCAGAGCTGGGATTTGGTAGAAAATTTACCGCCGGTTCGATATCGGTATTCGGTAGATTTATTATACTTCTACAGTATCGATCGATATTTGGTACAGCAGATTAGAAAGAGAGATAAATTTATTTATGTATCTGCTTTTACTTCTTTATATGCATTTAATATCGGACAGTTTATAACAAAGGACAATTAAATACATCATTTGTTATAATTTATAATACTCGCATATTTGGGCGCCTATGGCGCCCATATGTTCGCCTAGTAAAATCAGAAAAGGTGTATCCAATGACATTTTTTTCTTCATTTCTGGTCCCATCACTTGACCCAAGGATTCCATAGGTACCTTCAAAGTTCAATCTGACCATAAATGTGGGAGGAGATAGCGTGCGGACATACAGACGGACGGACGGACAGAGATTGGTGAATTATTATATATATACTGTGATGCAGAAAAAAAATGTCCACTTCATCACCTGCATGTTGATGTTTTAAATCTGTGATATCGAGTCATGCTACTCCTCAACTCCAGTTTTGATGGGTGCTAAGATGTTTAGCCAATATATCTGCCGTCGATGTAGTCTCATGTGTTTGTGGACAGAAGCAAATCAAGCTCATGGATAGCACGGTTGCTTAAGTCATTAGTTCTAGCAAACAATCACCCCTTAGCATCAATTATCTGTGTTCAATTCTAAATAATTTCCTTGCTATACTTCATATCATCAGAGGATGAGATTCGGTTATCGTCCATAATGAAAAAACAAACATTCATTTTTGTGTTGAGTGTGAGACATTGCTTTTTTATTAAACTGTTCACATATATACTGCACAGGTATATAAAAACGATGCTAATACGTATAAAATACAACAAAAAAAACATTATATTTTAAAATTTAGCATCAAACTTGACAAACAATAAAAATTTAATTTTATTACAAGTATTAAAGGAATAAGCTATATCACATTAAAACAAGTTAAATCATGCAAATTTCTTAAATTCTTGATTATTTTCTTCAAAATTTGGTTTAAAGCGATGGTTTTGAGTCGGGTAGTATTTTATTAATTCAGCCACGAATGTCCATGCTGAGCCGTCCAACGATGGGATTTTGACTCAAAAAGCCGCGTATCTTCCTGCAGCTCCAAGCAGGATACCCCTAATCTCTCCCGGTCTTATGGGTTCATATTTTGCAAGCTTCTTTGCTATGAAGGCCTTTGTATTTAAAAGGGCAAAATCTAGCGCCTTCGTTTTGTCGGAGATTATCATCCCTCTTGAGGATAGCCCAAACATAATTATGGTTCTCAACTGATGACGACCTTTCGTCTAGGCCACCAACATTGAGAAAGCAAAACATCTTAATTTGCTTTGTTTAATTGTAACAATTATTAAATATAGGCGATATTGTACAAACTTAAGCCAAGGGATTTATATTCCTTTTGCTATGGATCGAGACTCATGATAATATACACTTAATGTTCACAAGTACCAACTGATTTTTATATTATTAGTCACACTTCTTTTCTTTCAGCCACTCACGTTCTAGAAAAAAGTCACAGTGCAATATTCTTGCCAATAGGTACTTAAGAGGTCCCATAAATAACATATATTAGTTAAATCCTGAGAATAATGCCCATGAAACCCATAGGTTTTGTATCTAAATTGTAATATATCAGTGATTAATTAATGAAAAACTATAACAAAAATTATCGTATTAAGTATAAGGATCTTATACTATATATATTAATTAAAACGAGGAAATTTATATAGATCTAATCATTGTTATCTCATAAATATTCTTCTTTTAAGTAAAAAGATACTAAAGTTCACAGTTTTATTGATGAATCGATGAAATAGTTTCTCTGTATGCTTAAAATGACATTTTTTTCTAACAAAAATAAATATTTTTTCAACATGGCATTTAAGTGTGTCACAATATGCATTAAGTGGGAGAAATAAATAGACATTATCGTGGAGCAAGAATTCAGATTGAAGAATGAATTGATAGACGTCGCATGCCTTGGACTTGATCCAAGCACCTTTTTTCTCCCCCCCCCCCCCCCCCCGACTCTTGGACTAACTTCTTCAATTTATTATTTTAGCGTGAAAAGTGCAGAGCTACGAATGGGAGAAATGATTGATAAGTTCAGACAAAGTTGGTGTCTGAAATTTGTGGAGAGCTACAGATTCAAAATCAAGGTGTCAAGGGAAGAGGCCTTTTCACAGCCAATGAAATACCTAAGGATACATTGATTTTTAAGGAAGCTCCATTTGTAGTGGGGCCATCCTTAGTGAGATGGACGTCTCTACATCAGCTCTCTGCATCACTTGTGCCGCTGTTATACGTTCTTTTGACGCCGTTTGTTCGAATTGCGGAGTGGACATGTGCCGGTCGTGCTCTCATGTTTTTGAAGAGAATGCTCCCTGCTCTTGACCATTTGCAGGCCAAAAAATGTAAGTTGAAACTAGAGCCTCATCGATTAATTTAGACAGATATCAGCAGCCACTCACGGATTAATCAAAATCCACCAAAATATAAGCGATTCAATTTGGTTATTTTAAAAGATTCTTCCTCATTTTGTATTGCGTCACTCCGGCCTCAGTTTTGAGTACGAAACAAAGAGAAGATCTCCAATGTGTTGTTTTATTTTTCAATACGTTCATTTCTAAAGTTGGAAAACTAAAAAATTATATAAAATTCCATTATATTACAAAATAACCTTTGGTCGGATAAATTTATTGTCTTGCTGCTTTAAAGATGGCATTATGGTTTCTGTCGTAAACTCATCAATGAATATATTTTTATGTCTCATTTTTTTATATTTATATGTCAGGGATATGATCAATTTATGGAGCAACAAACACAAAGCACTCTCTTTTATTTCTTGAATAAAAGCAGTTGCTTTATTCAATTTTTATTGATAGGTCCATTCAAGGGATTCACAAATGACGTCATGAATGTAGGCCATGAAGAAGAGACAATAAGGATGTATTTCTTCTCTCTGAATTGCTTATGTTCACTCCTCAACAGACTCGAGTGAAGCGATACTTTTTAGCACAATGCTAAGTGGGTTTTTTTATTATTCCCATCTCCTTTTCTTTCCACAACTCAAACAAGTTGCTTTGGCAAACTTACCAAATAGCATATTTTTTACCTTTGGTAACACTGGTTTTTCTACGCTCAATGGTCAGAGACATGATTCCTTTATAAAGACATAGAGAGTTTATTGGATTCTTCCATAGAGATGTAAAGATATAGAGGGCTTATTCCCTTCAATAGCAGAGAAACATCGTTGATCTGTATTCTGTGTCCAATATAAAAAAGTAATTTGTACTACGTCGTAAGTTGATCATAGAGATATAAATATTTGTTTATATTGGTCACAAAACTTATTCCTTACTAAAGAATCCAATAAGCCCTCTATGTCCTTATATCTGTATGCATAGAGATATAAATATTTGTTTATATTGGACAAATATAAACAAATAAGCTCTCCATGTCTTTATATATCTATGGATTCTCCAGAGGATTACGTCATTGTGCCCAATATAAACAAATCTTTCTATTTCTATGATCAACTTACGATGACGCTGTACAAATTAGTTTGGTTATATTGGGCACAGGCGACAGCTGAACGATGATGTTTCTCTGCTATTGAAGGAATGAGCTCTCTATATCGTTATACCTCTAAGGCAGATATGAGCTAAATAAATAAACATTCATTATTTCTCTGAGCATGAGCATTACTTTGATAAATTCTAAAGAATAGGTAATTTAGGAATAATCTAATCAAAAGATTTATAAAATGACATGGGTTGAGGTAAATGAGGAAATATATTAGTGTTCTCATGGATGACCTTCGTATCTCTCAGTTGATGTTCGCACCTAAACAGCCACGAATGAAGTGATCACTTATTGTATAATACCACAGTTTTAATTATTATTTACGATTATTTTCTTTTTATTAATCACGTTCGAGAAAAAAAGGTCCCAGTCTATTATTCTTACTTAATGACAATTGAGTGCCTACAATTCAACCATTTACTATTTACTATGAGGCTAATTGATCGGATACTGACCCCAAATATCACTTCGGTTTGGCTCTAGTTTAAAATGAATAAATAATAATCATTGAAATGTAAGTAGTAAAACGACTTTTTTGAATAATAGGTCAACAGGTCTCAAACTGGATAGCTGTGCTAAGGATGGCGCTCAAGACAAAGACAGCATGGATGGAACTTGAGGATCATATGGATCAAACCCTCGGATGGACTTCTATAAATGCAATATCCTGGGTCAGCTACGAGAACTTTGTCCCTCAGTCCATGAAATGATATCCTTAAAATAGCCGCCATTTTGGATTCCAATAGCTTTCGGATCAACAAACATGGACTTCGAGGGCTCTTTACTCTCTCCTCCTTCATAAATCATGACTGCACACCCAATGCTCGGTCATATTCGACAACAAAGGTATGTTCATCTCATCCAGAGAGAATAAGAAAGGAAGAAAAGGAAGAAAAAAATAATACACTGAGTGAACAAAGACTAATGAAAATGGTGGGAGAGTTGAGAGACAAAGTATGCTATGTAAAGATAAACGGATTATGATTCGTTTTTTTGTTACGATATCATTACGAACACACTACAAAGACGGATGAAGTCAATTTGACTGTTTTTCGACTTTAGAAGCTAATACTTAAATGTCAGTAATCCGATTATGCTTCAAATTTTATGAATTTAAATTATTTCACAAAATAAAGGCTTTTATCAAATATCAAATAATTAATTAATTAAAAGTCATAAAATTTGAAGCTTATCGGATCACTGAGATTTAAGTTATAAGTTTTTAGAGTTAAAAAAAGTCAAATTGACTTCACCGTCTTTCTAGTGTTAAACAAGTCAAGTATTTTTATTCCTTTCAGTGTATACCTTCAACAGAAAAACAGCTAGAGATATAGAAGGAAAGAGAAACATTAAGAGAGAGAGAGAGAGTAAATTAACCTCCCGTAAGAAAATTATGAATGCAAATGGGTAGGAACAGAGCCCTATAAGAAGAGTTACGACAATAGATTGGAGCGCCACCTGGTGAAATAGAATGTCGGGCTCAAAACAACGCATGGAATGAAAGAAATTATTACTGTTCCTATGTTATTCTTAGGATATATAAATTGGAATCAATGAAAACATATATCTATAAAACCTTTCATTTATTGGGGGTATTGTTTCAGTAAATAAATAGTATCCCTTATGCATATTACTCCATATTTTCTACATTATTTACTAAATAATATAAAAAATATAGCAAAACAACAATATTGTCTCAATAATATGGGATTTAGTCGAGTAAATTTCATTTTTTATAATATTTGACATTCTCTATTGTAAATCATGTGGCAAATAAAAAATATCCATTAGAAACAATGTCCAAAAATTATCCTAAGTATTATATATATATATAATTATATATTATATAATTATATTTATATAACGTCGAAAGCCAAACATTTTTACGTTAGCTTTCAACCTTTGTATTAAGTTACGCTTTAAAATAATCCAGACCAGGAACATCTGTTTCATGCTTCCTGAATGTGTAAGAATATGTAAGAACATCAATCTGGATCTGAGGACAGGGATAAGTACATAAATGGGATTCCAGATTCTTGCTATCGCTTTTGTATTTTTTTAAATGGATTTTATGTTATATGTACGGTATAAATTACTTATTAATGCTGTTACAGGTCATCTTCATCTCCTGGCAAAGAAAAAGATTCTTCCAGGGGAAAGAACTCTGCATATCCTACGTTCCCTCCCTTCTATCAACGCGAGAGCGTCCGCCAAAAGTTAATGGATTCTAAATTCTTCCTATGTGAGTGTGCTAGATGCATGGACCCAACTGAGCTAGGCTCACATCTCAGCTCATTGGTTTGTCCCAAATGCGACTCTGGCCACGTTGTCAAAAAGAAGACTCCGGGGGATGCCTCAATTGTCCTTTCAAAACGCCCGACGACAAAGTGAAGCATTTACTGGAGGCCCTTTCTCAGCGCTTACTCTGCTCTGCATCTGATCTCCCATCCCTTCTCAATACCCTTGATGAGGCATCATTCCGCCTGCATCCGCATCATTCCCTCATCTTAGAGCACAAACGACGCATTTTGGAGTGTTTCTCGGGAATTACACTCAAGTCCCTGGATCTGCGTTTGAGCGTCCTTTCTCAGAGAATGAAAGTCTTAGAGATCCTTGAAGGGGACATGGACTCACGGCTCAAGGGCTTCTTGAGCTTTCAAACCCTTGAGCTACTCATGGGAAAGCTGTATGTGCTCTCCAAGAATAATGAGGAAAATAGGACTCAGGAGTTAAAGGGTTTGATTGGAGAGAATATGGCAGTGGCTCTACGGATACTCAGAAATGATAATAATTGTCCGCCTGACCTTCTCAAATTCTCTGCTGCGTCTTAGTCATTTTGGAGCTGTTAATATATATTTATATTTTAATGAAATGAAACTTAACAAGTGATGCAAAAATATTATTAGAGTTTTTTGCTTATTTTTGTTTAGAAATCTATATATGTATCGTTGCAAAAAATATCCAATCCTTATAAAGTGTAAAAAAGAAATGTATATCTCGGAAAAATATTAATTTTATTTTTATAATTTCTATTTTTCCTCAAATGAATGAATATCAACTTTTTCTAACAAGCATTAATACTACAAACTTGTTTAAGGAAATTGATTCCATTTAATTCATCGGTAGAACACATAATATGATTAAATCATGGTTGAACTGAATGACTATATTTTTGTTTTAGATTTTAAATTTGTCAATAATCCAGATAAAATATTAAAAACCTGATTTTAATACTTTTTATTATGTTTGACTAAATAAGTTTTTGTGCAAAAAATGTGTTCGCCAGAATATTTGCCTTCGGAATATCTGCTCCTGCGATGTTTGTTCATATAGATGGTTTCTACCTGGATATTTTTCTGTCACCATACAAAATTAATTTAAACAAACTTATTTTTTATCTTTTATCTCTATTAATTTGTTCAAAATCTATTAATTTTATATTTTGAAATAGATATTTGTGGTAAATTAAACATAAATCCACAAAATTTGTGTGTGAGTGATCAGAATACCTAAAATGTGTAATTACGTCGAGTAAAATTATTTACATACACTTAAAATTTATAATTGAGAATAGGGTAGTAACCCAAAAGAGTAAATAATATTTGTTATTAATACGAAATAAACATCTTTCAAATGTATTACATTTTGATCAAAAGTCTAGAAGGCAGTTATTTCAATCATCAAACTTCTCAGAGTTGGCTGATCTAGAGAAATAGTTCTCTGTTATCGTTTTGTTGACAAAATATAGGATTTTAGACAGTAAAAAAATTTGGGAGCTCGATAACCGTGCTTTTTAAGGCGTGTTTCAAATCTCAATGTTGGGGCGCAGGTTCGAATCCCGAGAGGGGATGGTCATTTTGGTTCATCTCATTGATAGATCCTAGGTTCGATAGACTAATTATAATGCTATAATGCTTATGTATATCCTATCGGATGCATTCTATCGAAAAAAAGTTTGAAATAAGTTAAATGGTAAAATATGAAACTAAAAACAATATTTTAAATACCCATGACATTCGTCACTTTTTATCCATAATAACTATGGATTGAAGTGGGGCATTATTTCACTCTCCATGTAGATACAATAAATCTAAAAGGTAATCAAATTATGCTAATATGGATGTAATCATGAATTTGACTATAACACTATGTAACAGGATTTTGCCCCTGGGCTGAAATTTCTAAATTGAGTCCCATTTTTTACGTAGATTCTATTTCAGAACAGTTTTTATAATTTCGATATCTGGCATGAAAGTAAAGAAAAGATCAATTAGTAGGACGAACTACACTACGTAACAAATAAGTCTTTGTTTGCTTCGTCCTACTAAATTAATTTTTTCTTTACTTTCATGCCAGATATCGAAATTATAAAAACTGTTCTGAAATGTATGGACATATACACCAAAATATATTACATATTGATTATAGTCAATAGACGCGAAACAAAAAAATATAGCCGCTTAATAGAACACTAAAATATGGTCCAACTTTTTTTGAAATATAAAGCCGATTATTTCGAATTGTACGAAAGATATATAATATAAAAACTGAATTGAAATGCAGAGATATAGTAGAAAAATAAATATCACTGACATTTGTGGTTATTCTTACTTTGCACGAAGATAACTGGGCATGAACCATTAGAAATGATGAAAATCTTGATTTTCAAAAAAGGCCATAAAGTCCAAACCTTTTTTGGACGATATTTTGAGTGGCATTTTTGGAATCTACGTAAAAAATGGGACTCAATTTAGAAATTTCAGCCCAGGGGCAAACAAAGACCTTAATTTTGTTACATAGTGTAATCATTGTCAATATAAATGAACCCATATGCAATAAATAAAAGGAAAAAAATAAAGAAATATAAACATAAGTATGGTAGTCATTTGATGATAGTTTGTTCAAAAATTATATATATATATATATATATAGATATCTATAGATATATATATATATAATAGTAGGTATATATATATATAAGCATAGGAGACAGGGGCAACTTCACCCTCCCTCCCCCCCAAAAAAAAAAAATTGGGTGAGTTCTCAAATTCGGCCAAATTGGTCAAGGTATACTGGCATTTAAGTTGAAGATAAAATTATGAAAGCAACCGGATTATGAATTATAACGAAGAAGAGGATCTGAGTTCCACCTTTATGTGCCTCAATTCACATTTAAATTGCACAAAGAAAATGGTACTTTCAACTTTAGATGTCATTCATTCTATCACAGCTTCTTCTATTCGTCAAAGCGTGAAAATACTCTGCGGTCTGTGCAAAAGCCAGCTGACCTGTAAGATATACCATACATCAAGCTAAAATATATCATTGAAACTCGCTGGTCTTGCAGATGGAAGGCTGTTAAAGTCTTTGTACAGCAACCTGAAAGAGTTATAGTGGCCCTATTGAAGGATGACGAATGATAAAGATGCCAAAACCTCAGTGAATGTTGGGGACTTGTGAACAATTCTGGAGGTCCAGTTCGTCCTAGAACTCCACACACTCAGGTGAATTCTCAAACACCGATTCCTTGACTTAGTACTTGCAGGGTCATGAAGTGGACGTGATGACCACCAAAACGACATGTGATGTCACCATGAAGACTCTATTTGGGTGTAGAAATGAAGGAATGTTTTCTAGGGGTTTGGGAAAAAAAAATCGGCAAAACCACCAGGGAAATGGCTGCAGAAAGGGATGAGGATAAGACATCAAGAAGAAAGAAAAATCCATAAATAAGAATGCAAGCCGTGGTGGGAGAGATTTCTGAAAAAGAGTCTAACTTCGTCTCTTATATCGATGTCCAGAGAGGCAGAATTGAAGTATTCTATGAACCATAGACAGGTCACTTTCTGAATTGAAAGAAAGATTTGCATGTGAAGACAATAACATCTTGATATCACTTGCTGAGATGTGATGCGAGAAGGATACGAGGAGAGCTTCAAGCTGGTGTCAAACTTTTAATTTAGATGAAGACCTCAGATGCGGAAGCTACCATACTCCATAATTTGGAAGATGTTAATTTCAAAGCAACAAATTTGATAGTGAAGTACCTCTGCTCAAACTCCCTCTTGAAACTTTGCCAAACTTCACTGATATTTCAAAGACATTAGCTCAATGCCAGTAACATTCATGTTCAACAGAGATATCTTTTCTTGTTTGATAAAACTCAAGATCTACCTCAAGTCCACATGAGCCAGGAAGGCTCATGCTCTAGAACTTATTTACATCGAAAGGCGTTTTGAAAATAGAGTGGATATCGATCCTATAAAAGATTGGTAGACACAAAGAAGGAACACATGTTTTTCTAGTGTCTTTTGAAATAAATATAACACTATGTAACACGATTTTTGTCCCCAGGCTGAAAATACTTGTTCATACAAAATTGATATTTTCTTTACTTCATCCCAGATATCGAAATTATAAAAACTGTTCTGAATGCATTGACATACACAAAAAGTACATTATATATTGATTTTAGTCAATAGACTTGAAACAACAAAAAATATAGCCGCTCAAATAGAACCCTAAAAAGATCAACTTTTTGAAATATAAAGCCTATTTTTTCGATTAGTACGAAAGATATTTGAATTATTAAAACTGATTTGAAAGCCGAGATATAGTAGAAAAATAAATATCACTGACATTTGTGAGTATTCTTACTTTGCATGAAGATAACTGGGCGGAAACTTTATGGCAATCATGATTATCCAAAAAGGCCATACAGGACAAACCATTTTTCGTACGTTATTTTTAGAGACATTTTTGGAATTACGTAAAAAATGGGACTCAATTATAAATTTCAGCCTGGGGCAAACAAAGACCTTATTTTGTACAATAGTGAGTGTAATGATAGAATGTAATTACAATAAAGATATTATCAATTACATAGCTTTCTTCATTCGATTATTTTCACATATGAACAAGTCTTGTTCAAATTCGGGTAAATCGAATGCCCCCCCCCCCCCCCCAAACCAAACAACTATACTATATACTATATATATATATATCTGTGTGGTTGTATGTGTGTGTGTGTCACACACACACGACTATATCACCATCATCAAGTGTTTAAAAAGATCCCAGCAACTTCATTGAAAAGATTGTTTTATATCAGAGCCAATGTTAATATTGAAATTTGAAATGATTTGAGTCTTACTCAAATAATTTCCAAGCCAGACAACTCACCGTTGGTGCTAATAATATGGAAGGTTTGATTGATGGAGCACTCGATTTCTTCGTGTCCCGGCATACGTCATTGTGATATCAATCCGCAAAAGCACCAACCTTCATATTAAAATACCTATTCCAATACCTTTCACCTGTTTCACAAAAATTATTTCTTCTAATAAAGGATTTTAAGCTAGAATGAAGAGTTCCGGCGAAATGGGATCACCTTGACGGCATCCCTATTATTGTAACACTTTTTCCACTATTAAGATAAGAGGAAGTAAGGTTGTTTTGGCAAACATATATCATACTTATAAATTGTTACCGAAGCCCTGCATAAATAGCTATTTATAATCCAATCGTGGGATACACTGTCAAAAGCTTTTTTTTATATATGCTCATGACAGCAATATCAAGAGATTGTTCTATGCTTCCAAAATTGCATCTTTAATGTTACGGACCACGTCAGCCATATGTCTGCCTTGCACAAAACCTTTATGTGATGGATGTATAGTGTTAGGAAGAACTCTTTGTAGTCCTTTAGCGGAGAATTCCACTGAAAATTTTATAGGCTACGTTGAGTATAGTTAGAGGACGAAAATTCTCAATAAAGCGAGGATCTTTTCCAGGTTGGTATTAAAATTAGTTTTCCTTTAGTGACGGAAGAGTCAAATTTGCATTTGGAGATAGCCTCTCCGTATACTAATGCCGCAGTGGGACAAGGAGGAACAATATTTCACATAAAACTCCATTGGGAAGCCATCTGGGCCAGGTGTCTTATTTTCTTTTTAAATTTATAATGAAACTTGAAACTTCGTCTGAAGTAATTTCCGCCTCGAGGCCGCCCAAAACAGAATTGAGGTGACTGGATGTTCTTTGGTTTGGGTTGAAAGCTTTACCTTTTGCTCGGCATGTAAAACATTGTCTGTTAAATTTAAACAGTCTTTTCAAGCGTAATTTTTTTGAAAATGTTCAATTATTGTTTTTTTCCACTTGGCTTTGGTCGTCATCATTTAACACCATCATGGATAACATTATATTTTATTGACATTGAGCATGATTCTCTTTTTTTAGACGTGCTAAAACTATTGTTCTTTTGGAAGTATTTTTATTTCAGATCTAATTGAACAACCCTGAGCGTATGATTCCTGGATGTTCTTGAAAACTCCATCGGATATATTAAATATCTCCTTTTTCGCTCTTTCTCTTTCACACCAAATACTTTTTTGTTTCCTTTCATTACTCAAGTGCGTTTCCTAGCTTCCTATATCTCTTCTAGAACAATCAAGAATTATTTAAGTGCATGAGACGGTGTTTTTATTAATTTCACTTTCAACTTAAAAGTATCACCTCGATTATTTTCTCTAATCTTGTGTTGGGTAGTTACGTCCTCCAACCAACTTGTATATAATTTCCAGCCATTCTTCGAGTGTTTCCTAGGTTCACATATGGTTAACATCATTGGTTTATGATCAGATAAGAATGCAGGTAAGGTTTCGTAATTTATGATAAAAGGGTTGAGCTCTTCTGATATAAAAAAGTAATCAAGTCTTGAACTCTTACACATCGCCCCCTCCCTCGTTACAGTAAAAGTGTGGTCCGGGTTATGTTGAATTTAAGGGCAACATCCATTAGACTATTTTTTGTCAGCAATTTCTCAATTCCATTTTTGCTTTTTATTATTATATTTCTGTAATTGAAAGTATCTCTATCTTGATCGAGAGCTATATTAAAGTCACCCATTAATAACAAAAAGTTCTCTTTAGGCTCTAGATCAGATACAAGCTTAGAGGTTAAGCTATTATAAAATTGGGATCATTGAGTTAGGTCCGTAAACCAAGATAATTCGTATCAGTTTGCTGTCCCATTCTACGGAAAAATACAGTAGTCCCCCTTCACATCCGTCTCAGCGCAGGTTGGTTTAAGAATTTCTTGTCTTGGAGAATCCAGGATTTCTCTTAATATTCTTTCTTTGAAAAACATGAAACCTACGTCATGTGACGAATGCACTTTCTCGAACAAATAAGAAATAGGAGCAGTGTCATGGCTAAGGATTATCCAATTTCAAAGGACTCGGATACGGACTCTTGAGTCTCGTCCAATTTTTAAGGACGTTCTGTGAACTAAAAACTCTGTTCTCCGAACGCTATTTTGTTGCTTTGGAAGAAGTTGTTGATATATGAGGACCCTTTATTAATATCACATCTCATCGCTTACAAATAATTATTTTATTTATGATGTAAAAATCGTATTATACATTTTCAGAAATTCAGCTTATTCAGCACTTAAGTTCTAAGTCAATCCAATAGCAAGGAAAAATACTTGTAATTTTATGGATATTTTATTTACTCCTTCCAAAAGACTTCTAGGCTAGGCTGGATAGGAGAACCTTTTAAAATAGAAGAATGAAAGAGGCAGGTATGGAATCTCTGAAAGAAA
>CP045899.1:2763152-2804522 GCA_013387185.1 Caligus rogercresseyi
ACCTCATATAATAATAATAATAACTTAGGTTATATTCAACAAACCTATACTAATATGATAAAATTTTTGCGACAGAATCCACTCCCCCAAAACTTTTTCTATTTTGGATATAAGTGAGGGCAAGGGTCCAAAAAGAGTGGACAGTTGAAACAGGGATATTATTTTTTGAATTGCCGAACGACACATAAAAAAAAACGTCATCCATACGCATTACTTTTTTGAAATATATTTTCTAAAAAAAAACGTCATCACTACGCAGTACTTTTTTGGGAAATTATTTTTAAATATTTGAACGCTAAACGGAACGCTGAACGCAAAATACCTTGAACGGAACGCTGAACGGACGCTAATTTTTTTGAACGCTGACGCAAAAAAGCTGAACGTCCAAGCCTGGGATTATCCAATTTCAAAGGACTCGGATCCGGACTCTTGGGTCTCGTCCAATTTTAAAGGACGTTCTGTAAACTAAAAAACTCGTTCTCCGAACGCTATTTGTTGCTTTGGAAGAACTTTTGGTTTATATATGAGACCCTTTATTAATATCACATCTCATCGCTTACAAATAATTATTTATTTATGATGTAATAAATCGTATAATTGGACATTTTCAGAATATTCAGCTTATTCAGCACTTAAGTTCTAAGTCAATCCAATAGCAAGGAAAAATACTTGTAATTTTATGGTATTTTTATTTACTCCTTCCAAAAGACTTCTAGGCTAGGCTGGATAGGAGGAACCTTTAAAATAGAAGAATGAAAGAGGCAGGTATGGAATCTCTGAAAGAAAAAATTATATATTATTGATTCGTTCCCGAGATGTACTCTATACGAAAAATAATGTGAGATGATGGGATCTCATGTGAAGGTACAGTAAAGGAAATCAATATATATAAGATTTGGACGAGTAAAGTTATATAATAAGAGGGTACGGTTACTTGATCTCCTACCTGAGCTAGAAAAAAAGAGAAACCACACTTCAACACGGCCATCGTGCTAACATTCCTCACAAACCTCTCTATTATTGTACTTATTATAGAAGAAGAAGGAAAAAAAGTTGAACATATTCATGAGCCGAGTCAGTGCTAGGAGCGACCACATTGATGAAGGAGCTCCAAACGTCTCGTCTCTCCTCCGATCATTGAGGAGGAGGATGAGACGAGACGGGGCAATATAATGACTGGAATCATGCACCCGTCCACTCCCATTCGAGAAAATTTGATCCCAAGCATGATGAATCAATGTAAACAATAACAATAATAAGAACAAGGCAGGAGCACTCTGGTGACGAATACTTTTTTCCTTCTTCTTCTATAATAAGTACAATAATTGAGAGGTTTGTGAGGAATGTTAGCACGATGGCCGTGTTGAAGTGTGGTTCTCTTTGTTTCTATCTGGGTAGGAGATCAAAGGAATCGTACCCTAATAAGATACGAAAAATATGATGGCTCTTACACGCGGCTCCGTGAATTGTTATCCGATTTTTTCAAATTTGAAATATAATCATCTTTTTATCTTATTTGAATGTACCCAAACGAAAGTTAGCTGATGAATTATAAGTTGTGTTTTTTTTGGTATGTTCCAAAATGGGAACGTGGGCGCTTATAGTACTACAATTTTGTACATTTAGTATTATTCTTTATTCCTTTATATACCTTATTCTTTTCAACATTTTTCATCGACAATGGGTCTTTTAATTGTTGTAATAAAGTGGACTACATGCCTTATGCATTATTTTATACACGTTGTACATTGAATATAGTTTCTTATATAAGACACATCTTCTAAATATATGATTACAAAAAAAGATATATTTATTCTCTGGTGGGCTGAGAAGTACGTCCTCCAAGAAGCACTGGATCATTTGGCGTTGTATCACAGTCTTTGCAGTATACCTCCTAAATTTTAGATGACTCATTTTATTGTTTTGGCTGGCACTTAAATACTCCTAAAAACCGACAAATTAAGTACAACAATAAAATGATTCCACCACCGTTTTTTGAGCAGATACGGAGTCTATAAAATGATAATAGATGGTCGCAAAATATTTACCCCACCCATTTCAGCATTATACACTCTAATTATATTCCTGGGTTCGTGTTTCCCGGTATATATCTATATATATATATCTATATATATATATATATATATATATATATATATATATATCCATCGGAACTACACATCATCCAAATCTTATAACCGAATCTAATTGACTTGTTACATAAACTGTTTTGCAACTAGTAATCCACGATATGGGACCGTGGATTATCCATACTAAGTTTTTTGGTGAAACAACCTGGAGACATTTTTCTTAAGTCATGTTGAATAAGGGTAAGATTTCATAACTCTAATGGGAGTTGTCATACAATTGCCAATGTCGCCAGTTGCTTCACCAAGAATGGAGCCTTGATGCAGATATTCGTCGTTATTTCTTTATCACTAGGTATATCCCGCCCACTATTCTTTGTAGATAGAACCACAACCTCGATTTCCTTACTTTTGAAGTCTTCGATCTCCTCTATAGCAAACTGAGTAAGTCATGGGGATATTTAATAGACTTCCTATATCATTTTATTCTAAATTTTGAAATAAATTATGAATATTAATAAACTAACTTTTTACTTCTGTCCTCCCTTATAACTATTATAACACAGATTGTCTTTTAGTTGATACTTATACGTAATAACGTACGTAAACCGAAATGATATATATATATTATATAATTAGAGGACCCATGATGATGATGATAATTAATGGAAATGAAAGAAAAAAACCTTTATAGAATAAATTACTATTTCGACACCATACAACTGAAACTATCTTCCAAAAACTGAGATTCACCTCCGTAGGGGGTATTCCTCGAAAAACGTAGGATCCATTTAACTCTTTATGGTCTAGGAAGACGGGAACTTTATCAAGATGTTGAATGATATTGAACTTTTTAGATCTCATGAATCAAGGACGACCCACACAAAAAAAGGAAGCCCAGCCTCACTCAGAATTAATTAAAAATAATAATATCTAACTTCCTTTATATTCAAATCCGAAGTAAGATTTGATGTTATCATGAGGTTGTGTTAAAATTCTTGTTTTAAGGCTTAAAAAAGTTCCGTTATGTATCCTAATGACGTCACCATAAACTACTTCTTCTGATGAAAAAGCTTTTTTTATTTTTACCGACTTGCAAAAAGAAATCCTTCATTTCTCCGCAAAAACGAAAAACACACCTCACTGAAATTTTGATATGCGCTAGAAAACCCTTGTAACTAGATGATGCACCACTTATTTTTTTCCTATAAAATCTGAACTCACAATAACCGATTGTCCATAGACATGAACCTCAAAAACAAAAATATAAAAAGTTCCGTTTCTCGAAAATAGAGGCTGCGAATGCAAAAAAAATATCTAGGAGCTCGATCTTTCACAATCCAATAATGTAAATAAATAGGATTTCGGAATAATTTTTTAGGAACTCAAAAAACTAAAATTCATTCCATAACTTGGCCGTAAAGTTTTAAAATTCAAAGTCTAATAACTTTGCCCTTAATTATACTTTTGTTCTGTAACTTTAAATATATAATGTATGGGACAAAATCCCTTTCTACTGTGAATTTGTGGGGATCCATGAAGCCTTGATTTCATTGAATCATATATATATAACTAATATATATATATACAGTGTTGGTCGAATATTACTTTGAAAGTAGTATGTAATATACTACTTTTTACTGCGTAGTAATATTTTTTAAATATTAGTAATTACTTCTCAAAAGTAATATACTACTTTTTTGAGCATTCCGAAACCATAAGTAAAGGAAATTCAAACAGGTTTGTAAAAATCCTCACCACACCTAGTTGCATTTTTATAATAATCCTATATATGTTATTGCAATATTATAAAGTGGCACATGGCTTAAACATGATAAAGTCGGTGTATTCAAAGACTAAATAAATGACTTCTGACATTATGAGAGGCATAGGTTTAATTACACAGGGCAACAAATAAAAAAAAAAGTTTCTTGGGATATATCAACTGATTTGAATACCTAATGGGCGCCTGATAACTAAATTTAAAAACTGTTTTGCTCAATCAGGTCAGAATTTTTGAAATTTGAGTTTTTTGTTTTCGATTTTCAACTTTTAGACAAAATCACAACTTTTTTGTTTATTGAGCTACAAAAATGGTATGG
Source organism: Caligus rogercresseyi (assembly GCA_013387185.1). NCBI lineage: Eukaryota > Metazoa > Arthropoda > Copepoda > Siphonostomatoida > Caligidae > Caligus > Caligus rogercresseyi. The sequence continues at coordinate 2,767,342 of CP045899.1, forward strand.
GTGTTTTTGGAAATGGCATGGTATATTAGTGGGGCGGAGACTAGTTTAAGTTGAAAAAAATTATCAGAGAGGCCCAAATAATTACATTTATTCTTAGTAAAATGACAAATTTTGCATATTTTTCAGTATACATATTATTTATATTACAACTTCTTAAGTAAAACAGAAATTATTTTTTAAGCTTTTTTATTTCTTACTATACAACAAAAACATATTCAAATTGAAAATGTATGGAATACTAATTACTAGCAGTATAAAACTTCTCTCTAAAGATCTCTCTGTGCTGCAAATTAGGATAGTCAAGAGCTATGCTCCAGCAATAGTCAGCCATCATGTGGCTATCCCATATTTCTTGGTACCTTTTCTACATGTCCCTCATGTCCTGGTGAAACCTCTCACCCTGCTCATCACTCACACTTCCAAGATTTCAGGAAATTTCTCGGGGTGACAGAAAAGGAAATTAAGTTTTATGCTCATATATGCATTTAGCTGCTTTTAGCTCACAAACATACTGTTTACAAGCTCAAATAATTGCTTGACTTGTTGTTTCCAAGAAAATAATCCACAACCAAGACAAAGGAACTCCAAGATTATACACAATCTGGTCATAATAAAAACAAACAGATGATCATTCATTAGCTTTCGGATCTGAGGATCATCACAAATTCCAGCCTATATATAAGTATTTAAAACAGTCTCCATCTTTGTTTAGGGCTTTGACCAATTGTTTCATTAATCCTTAATGTGAAAAGGAGGGAAAATGATCTTTGATCTCTCCACCAGAGGCTCAACAATAATATTTTTCTCTCCGACAGTCATATGAGTCCTCTCTGGCCACTCCTTCCTCACCAGTGGTCCTCCCTGCCCTATTATCCCAGTGAAAGAGAAAGTAAGAGATTTCGGTTCTTTTAGTTTGGTGACATGGGCAACTGGAATGGATCATATTTATTTCCATTATGTGAAGAGCAGAAAAGGACTTTGATCTCTCCATAAGGCTCAACAATAAAGTCTCCACTCTTGAGAAGTCAGTAAGTTATACCTAACTTATCCAGGAGACCAGGAATGTCATTACGTAACAAGTCCATCTTTCTCAGAGAAGAAAGGAACAAACTCTGAATCTCTTGTTCTGTAGAAGGATTTTGTTGTACCACTTTAAAGCAGATTATTCTCCACTTAATCTAGAGGCCATAGTCCTGCATATTTTTTGAGCGAGGTTTAAGTTCTCTCGCAAGATCATTTAATTCACCCTGGTTGAACAGCTTCGGTAGGATGTTGTACCTTCAAAGTGTATATCATAATCATTGTGTGAACTATCACAGTGCAACTGCTCAGTCGCACTCATCATCATCTGTAACATCTGGAAGTGACTAGAACACTGGAATTGGAACATCTTCACTGTGGGGCACTGTCTGATAGCAGAATCCAATTTTGAATACTTTAAACTCTTTTCTGTTTTTTTTTATTTATACCTATTTGGTTTATAGTGCAACAATGGCAATCATCTGAGTGGGTTTTTTTGGTTCTCTCCCACCATAGGTACACAAAAACTTGAGTTCTTCTTCTTGCCTTTAGACCATTCTCTATGTTGTGTAATGCAATAACAAACACAATGGAGGGGCCACATCTTTTATCATTCTTTAGGAGACACAATTTTAAAACTATTAAAGCAATTTTGCAAAAACTGTTTAAGAAATATATGTTGATTTATCTTTAATTTATCCTCTCAAAACCTATCTCCGCCCCCACTAACATGAGTATGCCATTTCCAAAAACATCCATACGAATTTTATAGCTCTATAAACAAAAGTTACAAAAATCGCCCGAAATCGGTTAAAATATTTTTGGCTTTTTTGGGCCTCTCTGATAATTTTTTCAACTTAAACTAGTCTCCGCTCCATTACCATTTTTGTAGCTCAATAAACAAAAAAGTTGTGATTTTGTCTAAAAGTTGAAAAGCGAAAACCAAAAACTCAAATTTTAAAAAATTATGACCTGATTGAGCAAAATGGTTTTTAATTTAGTTATCAGGACCCATTAGGTATTCAAATCAGTTGACATATCCCAAGAAACTTTTTCACTGTTCCCCAGTGTTTATCCAACCCAAGCCCTCGGGTCCCCCTGTTGATATAGGCTTTTATTTAGGGTTGAAGCCCACCGCCAACCCTAATTTACAATATTATACACCCCAAGCTCTCGGGTCCCGCCTGCTGATATAGGCTTTTATTTAGGGTTGAAGCTCACCACCAACTCTGGCTAGGTATAAAAGGAGTCCTTACTTTCAATCTCATACACCCCAAGCCCTCGGGTCCCGCCTGCTGATATAGGCTTTTTATTTAGGGTTGAACCCCACCACCAACTCTGGTTACGTATAAAGGTGGTTTTTTGTTTTATTTATTTTTTCTTGTGGATGGAAACAGTTTTATTGAAATGATCAAGAACTCTTGTGAACTGGATCGGCTGAGAATATTTCGTTGCCCATCCACTGATCTTGAAGTAAAGGAGCGGTGTTTTGCCAAGCTGCAAAAATAGACTAAATCGACAGGTGGACACGAGATTTTGGCTGAATTTGAATGAAAAATAGGGTCCCTAATAGGGTTTGGCGGTAGGTTTCACACTAAATACTATATCGTCAGGCGGAACCCGAGGGTTTGGGGTGATAATATTGTAAATAGGGTTCCCTATTTGTATTAGGTTTGATGTAGTTTCAACCCTAATAAATCTATATCAGCAGGCGGGACCCAAAGGCTTGGGTTGTATATATTGAAAGTAAGGACTCCTTTTATACCTAGCCAGATTGGCGGTGGATTTTAACCCTAAATAAAAGCCTATATCAGCAAAGCGAGGACCCGAGGGCTTGGGGTGTAGGTATAATATTGTAAATTAGGGTTCCTTTCATTCCTAATTAGGGTTGGCGGTGGTTTTCATCCTAAAAGCCTCAATCGACATGAGGGCCCGAGGGCTTTGAGGAACTTATTTTCTTTACTATAAAATCCTCCATAAATAACGAAAAAGGTGTTCTGTGTGTTTGGGTCTAATGGAATACCCTGTCTTAAATATCATATTAACGTGCATTTTTAATTTTATCAATAAGCAGGACTATATTACTTTTGAAAGAGATCTACGTTTTTCATATACAATTAATTCTGACAATGAAGGTTCACTTTTTTAAAGTTATCCATTTAAAATTATTTTCATACTATTTAGTAGACTTTTTAAATATATTATCCATCACTAAATGTAGGTTTTCTCAATTTATAAGAAATAACATCAAGCCGTCAATGAATAAGAGTCGTTATAGATGATAAGATTCTTCATAAATCCAGAACCCATTTTATATACATTGAAAATATACTCCCAATGACTTCCCCAAGTTTATATTCTACATCATAAAAGTGTAGATTTATCCAAATCCAAAGAATGTCATTAAGACATCGATTGTTTTAATAAAAAATGTTCCATTATGATGAAAAATGAGAGATGAATGATCATCAATAATTACTCATCAATTATAAGAATCAAAGAACATATTTGGATTAAAGTACCCATTTAACTAACTTTTATATTTCTTAATACGACTTGTACTTAATAAAATGTAGATTGCCTCATAGCAAAAGAAGCAACATCAAGAAGCCCATGAGTGAGGGCGCTCTTAGAATATTCCATTGTGATAAATTTTTATTAATTCTAATAATCTAAGCAGAGATTGTTAACAGTATCCACTTATATGTGACTTCCATACTCTTTAATGTCACACAACATTTCATTTAAAGATTGTCGCCCCAGATATAAAAAAAGAACACTTCAATGGATTTTTAAGTATAAGAATGCTCTATTATGAGAAAGATGCTTGATCAGAGATGATTCCTTCTCATCAATTCTGACAATCCAAGAACACATTTTTTATAAAATATAAAGGATCCACTTTAAAAACATAAGAGCGCGCAAGTATGAATATGCATATAATAATAGTAAAGAAGGTTATGATGAATATTATGATTAAAATAAATGCAGGTAGGAGGACTTTTATATCTTCTTCGTTTTCATTTGATCAGACCATCCAGACGGATTGAATGATTTGGAAAACGGCAGAGCCCACGACGACAAAGAGGAAGAGTGCGAGGAGTTCCGCACTCACGGGGTAGGGATTCTCCTTCTTCGAAGACTTGGAGACATTCCCCCTCTTCATAATGTTCTTGGCATTCTTCTCGTTGGACTTGCGGATCCGGGGAGTAGTCGGCATCTTGAGGAGGAGGAGGACTTGAGACACTTGTTGACGTCGAAGGACAAAAAATGAATGATAGACGAATAGCTGTTTTGTTGTTATTGTTGACGATTTTCCGGAACTTTGCCAACACACCAAGTTGTCAAAAAAGCAAGTAAAGCTCAGACTTACCAACTAACATATCTCATTGAAGACATTCCCCCCTATTTATTAGAGACGTCTGGCTCCCCTGAAGGAAAACCTCTTCTTCTTCTTTATTTCTTACTATGACGTTTTTTTACCTTGACGCGTCAGTGAATAAGAAGCGTCAGGAAATACTTTTTAAAGATCATTATTATTAAAGCGTACGTGCCATTGAAGGTCGAGCTACTATATATTATTTAAATGCAAGTGAAGTGTCATTTCAGTCACTCTAAGGGTGCTTTTTGTAATGTATTGAGTAGGATATTTGATAAATGCTGAGCTTTAACAAACTTAATAACTGAAGGAATAAAGGATATTATTGGATATTTGTTGCGCAGTTTTTTATCTATTACAAGGATCCCATTTGGGTTTTTCATTATCTTCAAGTGTATATATATTACGCATAACTTTATTTTTTAAGTTTGCTTAATCATTTAAAGGAGCCATGTTTAAGTCTACTATACATCATTAGTGCTCATTTCTGTTTTATTTATATGAATTGATATCGTTTTTTGACCTACATAATCTCATAAAGCAATCATTCTTTAAATGATGGAAGGTAGAATTACTCTATGTTTTGCACACAGTTAAACATTTGATGATGATTTGATTGGGATTGAGCTATTAACTGCTATTCAGTTTTCCTGTTTTGGGTTAAATAAATCATGACTTAGATGCTAGCTATGACATATTCTTCAAATATTTAAAACGTTTACAAAGATTGCTTTTATGCAGAGTGCTATTAATTAATAGTGTTATTAATTAACGATCCTGACCTCTATTAAAGGTATATATATATATATATATATATATATATATATATATCTACGTTTTATTATAAACTGTTCGCTTAAACTTTTATTATAATTTTTATTATAAACTGTTCGCTTAAACTTTTATTATAATTTTTATTATAAAATGTTCGCTTATTTTATTTTGACTTTACAATATTATATTCTAAAATCTCTTGGGTACCGACAGTTCAAAATATCTCCCTCGTTCCTGACTTTTGTCATAGGTGTTTGTATTTTAATATACATTTATAGACAAATTAAAGATCACGCTATGCAGACATAATTTATTTTATCCATTTTAGCTGTGAACGGTGATATTAAGATTTTTTAGACTATTTTATTGTTTAGTTTTCCTGTGGTTGAGCTTAAATTTAATTTTTTAGTCTTTCCTGTACTCTTGTCATTCATAATCATTTAAATTCATTCTTTCCTAATAAATTTCCTGTTCGGATTTATGGACGAAAGAGTTTGTCAATTACTTGTGTAAATATGATGCTTGATAATTATCATTTTATACGTGTACGGATATAAATATTCATAAGTCTAAATTAAAGTCATTGAGATGTATTTTATCATCTTATAAAAGATATTTTCAGACAGTTAATGCATTAATATATCAATTTAATATATATTGTGACGTAAATTTGGATTCTATTGGTGAAAATGAGCAGCTAGGACCGTGATAGTAATTGTAGGATTCTGATCTTCCAAAAGTTCAACAATTTCGGACTTATTGAAATCTCATCCAAATCATATATGTTATTTAAAAATATGAGATATATTTTCACAAAAAAAGTGGAACAGCATTATTTTTTGCCTTTTTTGTTCTAGAGAATTGCATCCGACTGAATAGAAATAAGTATTATAGCCAGGTTTGGATTAAATGGAAAACGTTCGCTAACGCACGTTCAAAATTAAAAGCCTGAATGGAATATAAATTAACGTACGAACAGATTTTTTTCGTTGGCGTTCGTCCGTTCAATTTATATTATTTTCAAAGGTTTGGACCTTTTTTATAATAGAAGTTCAATCAAAGTTTTTTATGTCACTTCAGAAAAAAGTGAGGACGTTTTTTTATTACTAAAAGAAGTGCAATATATATTTATTTTTTTGCCTAAATGGTTCGACAGAATTGCATCTGACTGGATATAAATAAGCATTATAGCAATAGAAATTTCTGCGAGTGATTCTGGGATAAAAGTTTTTTTTAAATAATGGAATTTTTTCAAATTTGAGATAAGATATTTTTTTAATATTTTTTCAACGAACGGACGAACGCTAAAAAATTGAAGGGACGAATGCCTGAACAGATTTTTTTATCGAACGGGCGAACGCTAAGTTTGCAAACGCCCACAAGCCTGATTATAATCTCTATAATTATAGCATTATAATTTCTCTATTGAACCTTGGATCTTATTAATGAGGTTGACCAAAATTGAACTTCCCCTTTCTGGAGTCAAACCTGCGCTCTTAACATTGAGAGTTAAACACGCCTTAACACGATATCGTGATCCAATACTATTTCTTTCTTTTTAGTGATCAGAATAAAAGCTTAATAATTTTAGTTCTGATTCACTAGTAGTAAATCCCTTTTTGCTAGTTATATACAATTTCATTATATTTAAAATGCTCAGGCTTGTGAGCGATCAGGAAAAAAATAGCATCCGATCAAAAATAACGATCATAAATTCTTTGCGATATAACGATCAGGGATTTTTCCGATCAGCGATCCGATCAATTTATTTGCGATCAACAAAAAATTACCTATGTAATACTAATTCTAAGTAAAAATTTAAATGTATATAAAGACATACCTTTATAAGGCATCATCTTTATTTGGCAATGGTATGATTGTTTCCCATTGCCTATGAGCTCCAAATAACGACTTCTCCATAGGCGCCTGTCTGTATATTTTAGGAAAAAAATATTAGAATGATTGTTTCTCATAACCTATGAGCTCTAACACTCTGGCTCCACAATTGGCATATGTCTGCATATTTAAGACAGGAGAACCCAGAATAAATGTTTCCCATAGCCTATGAGCTCCAAAACAATGACTTCTACATAGTCGCCTGTCTGTATATTTTAGGACACAAATATATTAGGATAGCACACACTGGCTTTTTCCGTTAGTATTAGTCTGTATTTTGTGTTTTCTAAACAAATATTAGTTGTTGGAATGGATTTTGGTCAATGTGACAGCTAGAAAAGTTTTAAGAAATTTAGGGGTTGTCTCAAAAATCCTTATTACAAACATTTTTTCTTTTTTAGTTATTTTATACAAATTGATCGAATCGCTATTTTTTAGCGATTTTCTTACGATCAAAAGATATATAGATATGGACCTTTTGCGATACTCCAATCAGCGATCAAATATCGCTATATCGCTATTGATCGCCGATCAGAAAAAAACTCCGATCAACAAGCCTGAAAATGCTTAAATAGTTGTTACTTTCATATCATTAAAAAAATAGGCATTAAACTTTAATGCTTTAGTAGACATTAATTAAATCCTTAATGTCCTATTTTATTAATCATTAATAACCAAACGATTGTGAAGATCTTTAACTTGCATATTAACGCTTCATAAACCAGTTTTGCTCTTTCCTGTGTTCTGATCATAGAGATATAGACAGAGAGCTTATTAGATTTATTAGACTATTAGAAGGAATACGTTTTTGTGCACAAATATAAACAAATCTTTCTATCTTTATTACCAACTTACGATGACGTAGTACAAATTACTTTGTTTATATTGGACACAAGCGACAGCTGAACGGCGTTTATCTACTATTGAAGGGAATAATCTTTATATCTATGGTTCTGATGGACAATGGGGGTCATTATCGGATAAAATAAAATTCTAAATATTATTTGTCTCTTATTTCATAACGCCGCATTATATTGCTCCCGAAGATCTGCTGACTGATGAAATGATTTATTTAGACCAGCGGTCGGCAGCCCAAAATGTTGAAAGATCTATAATGGATCCCCCCCCCCCAAAAAAAAAAAAAAGTATCTGGAGCCGCAAAAAAATAATTCATTAAATAACTCTTATACGATGCACAGTATGGTCCTATATATTTTCCTCTTCCATCTTTTATTTTTCTAACATTTTTGGAAAGCTTCAGGGAGCCACTAGGGCAGCTCTAAAGAGCTGCAACCCCTCTGCTTTAAACTTACTTTTATATTCCTAAATATATCTGATCGACATTTATAACGAGGTTTTAAAAATTTCGAGTCTCTCCATTACATGTATTTGAACAAAGATTTATTTTGTTCATTGTAACTTATAAAGAACGTACCAATGTCCAAATAAACTAAGTCGATGCATCCGATTAGTTAAAACAATAAAAGCCAGCTCAAGGGTTCAGTTTCAAGCAGAGACAATGCAGGTATTGTCCGAATTTTAATATGTTCGAATATGGACAGTCAAACTCTATTTAACATTTTTTATTAATCGCATGAGAAGACTTGATCGTTATAAAAGTTGCCGCAAACAATTGATGAACTATATGGTATGTTGATTCGGTTTTAAGTAAAGAAAAAAAATGTAATAAATTTACGGAATAATTATTTGGAAATATATTGTTTTTATCATTAATAAACATCTCTTAAGGGATATAAAATCCATCGTTTGGCATCTTGTAGACTTAGGCAAGTATAATGTCTATTGAAATATAATTAGTTAGTAGTCCATATAAAGTAATTCATAATATCGAAACCAATTTAAAGCATTGGAAAGTATTATCAATCCAGTCTCACTATAAATGCAACAGTTATTTAAATACTAATTTTATTAGCATTTATTTATCAAACAACTCCTCTATCAATGGTCAAAAGATAGAAAGGTAAATCTGAGATGTAGTTGAACTAGTGTCCTAGAGTAAATATTTATCGAGGCATTTTTCCTTTTTCTATAATTCTAGCCATGATGGCCGATAAAAAAACTATTATATTTTGAGTGGTAACCAAGTATATTTCTTAAAATATAAATAAACTCGTGAATGAAAAGAAGACAAAAAAATAATTAGCTATTATTATCCAAGTAAATAGTACATTTAATAATGAGAAATGGGGAGTACTATAGGAATTATAATAATTATTATGATATAAGGGGAAAATATAATAAAATTAATAATATCTGTATGAACAAACACCTACTCGGCCCAGAGCGGCTTCGTAGATAACTGATATTTTAAAAGGCTTCCTCCTCAGGTATTAGCCGTGGTGGATGTTTTTTTGTCCTTGAGCATGCTTTGGTGTTCCGCGGCTCTCTCGTGGCTCTCCAGGACTTGCGCCATGTGTCCCCCTCCGTAGCGAGGACTCGCGACCCCTGCACAGACCAGAGCAAACTCCCGCACAATCTCACAGATACGCCGCTTGTTCACGCGCTCGCGTAGAATGATTTGGGCAAACTGCTCCTTCTGTGCCCGAGTGACTTTCTCCGAGGGGAATCCCTCGCTGGCCACAAAGGTCTCCATCCATCGACAGACGTTATCAAAGAACTTTTTGTTGAGGGTGCAAAGTAGTTCCCCGAAGTAGTCCGAAAATATGAGTGGGGATGATGCGATGCACTTGAGGAGGACCATGAATAAGTTTTGCCCCTGGCCGTTGTTAATGAGCTGGAGTAGCCTCTGGTGGTTTCGGCTGATGTTGATGAAGTGACCCAGGAAGTGTGTGGCGTACTTGACCATGACGTCTTCGGGGAGGGAGAGGCAGGCCAGGGCGAGGTTGAAGACGGAGGCAATGATCCCGCCTTCTTCCTGTGAGGCCAGGAGCTGGGGTTCCTTCTTGAGTACGAGGGAGAGCATTTCGAAGTATGAGGATACGACCTCTGTGTGGTCCGAGAGATTCCCCGTGGAGGAGACCTGGCCAAGCGTCCGCTCGCAGAGCTTCACGAAGAGTGAATTGATGAGGGGTGTCAGCTGTGGGTCCTTGGCGAAGAGGACGAAGAACTTGAGTGCCAGATTGAGGGGTGCGCTCTGGGGCTCTGCGTTGTAGGCTGAAAGTGCAATGTTGACGATGTCGTTGCTGAAGGGCTTGGCCTCCTCCTGGAGGGTTCCTATGCACTGCTTGAGAAGGTCGCAGAGGTTCTCTGAGACGCTGGGCTCAGGCGACCATTTCTCGGCAATGAATCGGAGCATGGGCATGATTTGGGGAAGAAGTGATGCGAGGGGCTGCTGCTGTTGCTGAGCGGTGAAGCTGGAATTACCGCCGCCGCCGCTTTTGATGTCCAGGGTTGCGAATAGATTGGACATGAGCTTGAGGTAGAAATGATCCTGGGCTTGACTTGTAGGGAAGGCTCCTGTTGAACGAGTTCCCCCAATTTCAGCAGGTGCGGTGCGAGTATGGGCTCCAGCCTCGGAGGATGGTCTCGGGTGGGAGGAGAGTGAGCATTTTCCCGATGGGGTACATGAGTCGAATACATTCCCCGAAGGCCAATGTATTGGAATTGAGGGCTCTCGTGCAGGACTCGATGATGTTGTTTGCGTAGGGGCCCAGGACCTCGATGCAGTCCCGAGAAATGTCCTTGAGTGCCATGGAGGCGCAGAGTGAGAGCTCTTTGTTCTCCAGGGCCCCCGTGACGATGGGCAGAACGTGGTGAAGGAGCTGTGGCCGCTGGGCAAGCCACTCCGCGAAGCCCCCGATGCAGTCCAGGGCTGTGGAGATGACGCGGACGTTGTGGTAGGGAACGACGGGCAGCTTGGCCAGGAAGTGCGACAATAGAGGACACTCGTCTTCTTCTGCCATGGAGCAACCGATGGAGGACCAGGCGTAGAGCGTGGCCTCCAGATAAGGCCAGTTGCTCTTGGGATCGGTGATGTTCATCTGAATACTCTCCTCGAGGTGCTTCAATAGATTCTTCAGCAATTCATCCCTAAGTATATTGTAGCAGTACATGATGGTGTCAGCGATGTCTGTGCGGTAGCAACGGAACTTCTCCCGCTGGTCCTCCGTCCACTTGTCCTCGTCCAGGCGATACATGGACTTTTTCAACAGGAGATTCACGAGGTTGTTGTAGATGGGTCCGTAGAGTGAAACGCATTGCTGGAACTGTGGAGGCTCACAGCCGATAATATCGTCCTGGAGGAGATACCAGAAGCTAAAAGGCATTTCGCTGAGGGTTTCTTGAACGGGATAGACGGCCTCGAGCCCGGAGACGCTCAAGAGGATGTTGATGAACCTGAGTACGAGCTCTCGGTCGTTCCCCGTGGACCAGTCGATAAGTAGCCGTGAGTGGCTTTCTCCGAAGGTCACGAAGAGCGTAACGAGCGGAAACCCCAATTCATAGGAGCCCTCCCGAAGGAACCCATAAAGCATCCCGTCCAACTGGATTATGTTGCTGAAAATTTCCTTGAGGTGGTTGGGGTACTTGGAGGTCTCTGGTGAGCTCACGACGGTCGAGAGTGCCTCCAGACCCACGTCGAAGAGGGATTCGTCCTCCAGGTTGCGGAGGATGCGTTGATGATGTCCTTGGAGTCCTCCAGGGAGATCCCGAAGAGGACCCAGGCAGTATAACACTTCAGGGCCTGGAGTTTGACGTCTCCGTTAGTCGAGGAGAGGAGGTTGCGGCGAATGATGTTGAGGACTTCGGGGACAGACTTGCGAAGCTTCTCCTGAACGACCGTCGGCTTGTTACCCGTGAGCAAAAGCGTGGCAAACTCTTCGGGAATGACAGTGAGGAGCTCTATTCATTTGAAGAAGAAAAAACAATACTTATTCATAGTTAAACGTCAAATGACCGAATTTTGATTTTTTTAATCTGAACCAAAATTCGAAGTTTTGTAAAAATACATCATTTCGAAATGAGTACGATGCAAAATTTACAACTTTTATTTGATATACAGCAGAAATGTATAATTATCCATAATTCTTCATTTCCGGATTTCATTATAATCAATAAAACAAACTGCTCCATTATTCCTAATATATAAAATAATCCATGAATTAATCCTAAAAAACTAAATATTCATGAATTGTGAAATAATAATCACAAAGCTTTTAATATATATTTCAAAGAAAGCTAACTTTAAAAAACTAAAAAACAACTTAGTAAACGTGAAGAAGTAGATAATATGAGTTGTGAAATGGATATCAAATTGGATCCAAATTAAAGTAATACCAACTACCAACTTCATACTTACAATTTTCAATCAAATGTCGCAGAAGAATTATAAAATATGATTATTTATAACTAAAAATGACTTGGTTTGAAGAGCAGAATAAATGAATAAAAGAGGAATTTGTTCTATGTAATCTACTCCACATCTTCATAAAACTAAGTACAACTCGAAGTGATTATTAAAGAAGCAATGTCGTTTTTGATTTAAAGAGAAGAAAGGAATGTGCGTCCGTCCGCCGTGACATCAAGTGGCATCAATGAGTTCAAAAGAATAATACCTAGCAGAATTGGATTTTCCGGTCCAAATCCATTAATGAGATCTGTAAAGGGCTCCTCCCAAATCCCATCTGCAGTTCCGCGCACGGCCAGAATGGCTCCCGCAACACAAAGACGAGTGACTATCATTTTAGGACTGGAAAAATAAAATGAAAAGCCCTTATAAATGTGTGACTGCTCTCATTGTCATTTATCATCCGGCCTTACCCTCGATACCCGGCAAGCACATTGAGAAGCTTTTGCCGAAGGGGTCCATGACTATCAGAGGGGATTTCATTCCAGGACTTGGAGACCTTGAGTGCCAGAGTGGACGCACCAAAGAAGGCTACCTCCGAGGGCCCGTTTGAAGAAAGGAGATCCCAGGACCAGGACCAGGCCTCACCGCGAACCTGAGCATTGGCTAGCCATGACTGAAGCTCCGGGGAAGGGCTCTCATAAAACTGACGAACGGTTCGCTCCACGGATGCCGCAGATATCTCCTGATTGTTCATAGCCACTGTGTCTCCCTCCGATCGTCGTTGAGAGAGAAGAAAAGAGCTGCTGAGAGATATTGTAATTAAATTTACCTACTGGGGTAGCTATACCCAAGAAGGTAAAGGTATTGGACAGCCTGAGGAGAATAAGAGACGGCAAGGAATTGTAGCCGGCTCACAGGGACACCAACAGAGACATTTATCCAGCTAAGAAAATGTAAATAACAATAATAATTTGTAATTCCTTTATTTGTATCAAGAGAGTTTAGCTATTTTATCATCATATTATATAGCACAATATCTTAGAAGTAGGATGAAATGGGTTTCCTTCCTTACACAATTATGCTACATGTTTGATGCAGCCTCACAAGCCCTCAAATATATAAAAAATACCTTAAAACAATGGGGATAGAGATAGAAATATAGAGTGCTTATACATAACATTACAATGAGAAAGATTATCGACAGCTGAAAGAAAGAAAGAAAGAAACAAAGAGAAAAACAGACCTTAACATTCAATTGAGACAACTATATCAACTATGCTGTAATTGCTAATCTTCCTTCGTTAATTTGCTATTACCTAATTATAACTCATTAATTACAATATTATGTAGGTAGATTGTTACATCCTGGTGTTCCGTGATGATGTCGATGAATTCTATATTTTCCTTTTTATTTAAAAAGATTGTTCATTCAATTGAAGATAAACTTTTGTGCCTTCAGTATTCATGTGATAAAAAGATGGACTATGGTGTGATGAAGGAATCTTAACTTTTAATAACTGTGTCCTGGACCATTAACTTGGAGTATTTATTGTGCCTGATTATAGCAACGAGATCAATAAGTTACTCGTTTATAATTACTTTCAGGTTTTTAATAACATGTTAGCTAAACATAAATATATTTACATCACTAATGGCATGGAATATAGGATTTTTGGAGTATCAAAGTATTTGAAAAAAGTTGAGTCCTGTAAAAATCGCCCTTTAGCTATCCCCCAGTACGGATGGTAATTGAGTCCTATAATATATATGTATATATATATATATTGATAGCTTCTTCGTATTTTTTATATATTTTTCTTTGTCATTTTTTCTTTAGAGGATGTTTTCTCTTAATATCATTTACAGGAAGCAAGAAAATGCAAAATAACCTGTTATTTTAATTCTATCGACAAGGTAAAAATTATTGTTAATTGTGTTTTTATTCCTTTTGAAAAATTACCCAAGAGATCCCATGGAAATATTGAGATATCCCCTTGTAAAATCATTAACCAGATCAATTCACCATTCCTCCACCAATATCTACCTTATAAAGCTACACATCATAAACATCCATATAGCATTTTTTTTAAAGGATATAATAATCACCACCGTGTTGTAGGTGAAAAGACAGACTTTCCACAATTAAATGTCAAATTTGATAGCAGACAGCACACGGCAACTTTGCTTATTCATTTATCAATAAATTTTACGAATTCTACAAATTCTGTTTTATATTATAAGGAGGTTTAAAAGGGAGTCGGAACGGCTCAAACACCGCATCCGTCAAAACATTAACGACCAATACGGCGTTCCGAGGGCAAAATAAGTCAGACGAAACTTTTTTAAATATGTTAGTGCACGTCAATGTATTTAAGAAAAAAAATATTATAATATATTTATATGTATTGAAATGATATTAGGAAGAAATGGCCAAGGAAAATACAGCCTATGGAAGAAATGGCCAAGATAGAAACGGTAGAGGATTACTTTAAAAGAAAAATACCCCCATTAAATATTGGTCTCGTTTAATAATGACTAAAATAAATAAATCACTTCCCTATAAATGCAAAAATAAAATTATTTTTAGCCGTTATTTACTAAGCATTTATATGAGAAATAGTATTTGACCAATACCTAGTTCCATCCCACGAAATACTTGCCTATGTATTTGGGTTATTTTTCTATGACTCGTTATTTTCCTTTTCTATATTGAGTCATTTCTTCCTTGGCTATTTCTACGTGACATCATATTTGTTATTAAGGATATTAAAAATGCAGAGCTCCGGAAAGAGCTTTGAGTCACATTCACTCCCAGTAAAATGATAACGCATTAATAACTTATCTCATATAATAGTAATGTAAGCTTAACTATTTTTTAAATATTTATTAGACAGTCCATTGAGAATAAGCATTTATTTTTCATATTTGATCAAATACAGAAAAACCAATGGTAAATCATAACAATTTAAAACATAGATGAAAATGTATTTTAAATGGACAAAATTAACTTGAATTTTTAATAATATTTATCATCGAATCGTTTGAAATGCTCGACTATGTTTAGGTATAATTTTTAAAACAACCGAGTGGGGGGTAAAAAATACTTTGTTTTATTTATAAGTACAACGCCATTGGCGTTCAGACTGACATCCTTATATATATATTATATAGTTGATTTCTTTGTTCCTCTTTTGCCTATGAAAGACAGGTTTCTTTTGGTCCATGATGGGTCTCAAGTGGTTTAAAAATAAAGTACTATATATATAGATATATATTTCCCCGATTGAATGAGCTTTTAATAAAGTAAAAAAGGAAATATAGAGTTTTTAGATTTGATCATACGGTTAGTTATGAATGATATTTTTAGACTAAATTATCATCTCAACGTGTTGGAAAAATGAGTTTTGCATCTAGTTATTGCATCCTCTACTCAAGAAAATGCAACACTCATATAATTGACTCCTTTAAGCATTCATAATGCATGCGTAGAAGAGGCTAGAACTTCTTATGCACTTGCGCAATGCAACGACGAGTTATAGGAATATTGAACGTTCTTAAATAAGGTCAATAGTTTCAATTGCAATAATGTCTTTGACGTCATAGTACGTACAAACAATCATGTTTCTATTGCAAGCCCACGTGGGAGCTTGATGTCAAAAATGTATAAAAGGCCACTTGTTTTTTTCTTTCTGCGCATCTATTGCATGTTGAGAAAATACATTAATTGAGAATGTTTCGTCAATATGAGAAGGGAAGATAAAAAAGACATAGAGATATAAAGATATCTTTATATCTCTATGAAAAAAGACCATTCCTGACTCGCCAGAAAAGGGCGAAAGCAGGAGCTCAATAAAGAGGATGAAGTGAAGGGGGATAAATAGGTAGAAATGGCGGTAAGAGAAGAAGCTAGGAATAATAGAAATCAGTACTCTGGAAGGCATAAGGCTTAAAATATGACGTCATTGGGATATCAAAAAGGTTGTTTTCAATTCAAAAATATATAGAGGCTCCAATCTAACAGCCCAATAATGACAAATCGATATCTTTTAAACCATTTTAGACATTTGAAATGAATTTTATTCACTTCAAAGGCTTCAAGATTCAAACATTATATAATCCCCGACTCCCATACCAACTACGTCATAAGAAAGCCGGCCGTTAAATTCATAGTAACACTTCTTCTTCTTCTCTTTACAATCCTTGAATAAAGAAGGTAACTGCTGCTCATCATGGGCGAGATAGGTTTGCCGTAGAGTACTGCCTTAGTATAAAGAAGCATACATCTCCAATGTACATTCAGCTGTTTTCTTTTTACTCTATTTAAAACACCTATTTATCTCCCAGAGAGTGGGGAGTGCGTTATTGTGTACAGACTACGGTAAGTCTTCAAGGTGATTTTCCCGGGCGTGTGATATAGAAAGAAGAAGAAGAAAAAGAGGGGGGAGGCTAGAATGAGAAAGAGAGCGGGTTTGTCTGAAATGAAAACGAAGTCATCTATATACACAAGACGAGGCTTTGTGAGCACGTTGTTTTATGATTATAAGTAAGAGGAGAGTAACGTGGTTTGAGAGCTATTTATTGTTTTCGTCCGTGTTTCTTGGGATGTCTCTGATTTGAAAGACTGGAAAAGGAGGAAATAAAAAAGGAATTCTTGATCGATCTAGTGTAGTTCATCTTTGCTTGCTTCTCTTGGTTCCTCTCCAACTTGGTTCGGTGTTCTGTCTTGAGTTGGATTCACCTCGGGCTCGACCGACATGCCTCCCAAGGCTTCCAAGCGTAAGGCCACGAATGGCTATCGCCTTCCAGACCCCATTCCTAAGGGAGAGATCTTTGTGGATGGAAAGAGCCGTTGGAGGATTGGAAAGTCCATCGGTATGAAGTGTTCCTTGGAGTCCCTTGGAGTCCAAGTGCTGGATTGATTCATCTCTCTCTCACTCTCTCACTCTCTTGTTCTTTGTAGGCGTTGGAGGCTTTGGCGAGATCTATTTGTGCAGTCAAGAGACGGAAAGTGATGTGAAAGACACAGCCAACACCGTCATGAAGCTGGAACCCGCTGAAACGGACCACTCTTTGTGGAAATGCATTTCTATGTACGGGCCGCCACGACCAACAACAGTGAGTCAAGAAACAAACAAACAAACAAACCAACCAACAATGAAACCTAACCTCAAGAGAAACCCAGACTGCATCCCTCCCATTCAGAGGCACAAATGCTGCGACGTCTTTGTCATGGCCCACATCCACATGATGAAGTCATTGAGGCGGTGGAATCCATTTCCAACCCTTATGTATTGAATCACTCATAGCTTTCCGTTCATTTAATCAGTCATGACTACTTACGCTTTGCTTCAATTGAAAGAAATGGATACATAAAGATCCCCTAACTGGGATTCGAAGCATCCACACTTTAAGTACGCCGTGAATCGAAAGGGCTAGAAGACTTAGTATTCACTCACTTGAAGGATGTATTGAGAATAGGGACACTTTTGTCAGTCATTTTACTCAAGCTTTTTTCGGAAATTGAAGTATTAATAAATAATATACTAAGATCTATATACAAATAAACTGTTGCAGTAGAGATGGAGATCCAGTAGATCGTTGAATCTCCTAGTAGGGATCACGATCGTATCCTCTCCTAGGAGCGACTACGATCGTGATCTATATCAGAAGAATCAATGACTCTGCAAGAAAAGATCAAGATTTGTATCTCTTATAGGAGGGATGACGACTTAAATATGGAGATGATATGATGATGTTATTCAAACTATTTTAATTATATCTGATATATTCTCAAAATGAGTATCAAATTATTATTATTATATAGGTATGTGATTTAGATACAATGTTAGTAAAACATAGCGTTGCATTTGTTTCCTTAAACATAAAAATGAAATCATTTCCACCAAAATATATAGTAGAAAGTGCAAATGAAATAAATAGTTAAACAACATCGTCAAGTATTATCTCCAAATTTAAGTCGTCATCTTCCTAGAAGAGATAAGGATTGTAATCTATACTAGGAGATTCAACAATTCTACTGGATCTCCATCTCTACTGCCGACATATATATATATATAGTCTGAATGCTCTTATCTATGTGAATGTGACAATGTTCAGAGCTAGTGTTGGTTGTCACGTCCAATCACAATGTTTGTGTCATGTACAATACATCTGTCTAAACTAAATCCTCATTATTATTGCCAAATATGAAAAAACTTGAACGTGAAACATTTATTGCTTATATATGGACCCGTTTTTAATGACATATTGACGTTAAACCCAAAAGCACGGAGGATTTTTGGGTTATTTTTTCATTGATTTTATAAATCTGATCACAAACTACATTTTCTATTTCTTTGTTATGAAAAAACGCTAGCAAAATTATAAGAAAATCCGGCAACTCTGTGAACTAGCCTTTTATTGCTGTAGAAATTTAAAGAAAATTTAATTTATACACGACATATTTATGAAGTTTTATCCTAGAACAAGGTTTATGTCTAATTTTCCTTCGAAAGAGAAGGCATAATTTTTTGCATATGTCATAACTTTTTGTATCAATTAACTTCAGTCGCCTGCAGAAGATGACTTGCTCGCTTGAGTGAAAAATAATGGTTATAAGCTTCGCTTAACTTTTGATGAGGAATTAAAAAATGACATTGGTTGTATACTATCAATTAAGAACAATCTAAGTTTTACTTCGTCAGATTCAGAGCCGGTTTTGACAAGTAAAAAACTGATTATAAAATCGGAATACAATTTTTTTTTTTAGTTCCAAGAAATCCTCTGAACTTTTTATTTTGTCTCTGACGCAATTAGATTCCATTATATGCGTCATTTTCTACGCACCCTATGCGTTTTGTAATAGACATATAGATCTACTCTTGTTTATTTGACATGGTTGAATATATAAAAATATTAAGGCTGAAATTTTGATATTTTTGGCGTTCTGAAAATCAATATACTTTAAGCGAAATGGGCAAATACATTTTTGTTTGAAATTCATTTCATATTTCTCTTCGAATATGAATATTTACAATTGCAAGAGAAGTGAAGTGAAGAATCATAAACTTCAAAAACAAAACAACCTGAAAAATTTTGAGTGAGTATTTTTTCATGGTTTTAAAAAATAATCATTTCCATTTAGGCATCTTATATTTTCTTGCTTGTCTTCTTTTCTTTCTTTCTAAACAGGTAGCGCATGGGCTATCAAGCGGAAATTATAAATATTCCTATCCAAAGAGAAAAATGAAATTGATTTCGAATTAAAAAATTAAAATATAAACTAGCAAATCTCAGTATATTTTGTTCCGAACAAGATATCGTACAAAGCTTAAGTTCATACGATGATATTCCATTCAGGTTTGTTTGTGGTATTATGTCGCCATGGATAGCAATGAAAAGAGTTCGATGATGAAACTTGTTGATGTGAGCAAAAAAAACAACAACTTCATGCCTATGACGTCACACTTTGACGCAATCATTGTATGATGTTCATGTTGCATTTTTGTTTCTTCTTCTAGTGGAGGCCTACAAGAAAGAGAAGGGATTGAAGGATGTGGGCATTCCTGCTTCCGTGGGAAGGGGCTGCACACTTACAAGGGCAACAACTATCGCTTCCTCATCATTGATCGCTATGGAAAGGACCTACAAAAAATATTCCAAACCGGAAAGAAAACATTTGCCCCCAAGGCGGCCTACAATCTGGCCATTCGATGTGTAAGTAGTTTTATGTTAAAGCGCTCTTGATCATTCATACACTATAAGAAATTACAGAATGTTGAACTATTCTTCTTATAGAACAGTTGTCTTTTATCCAGACTTTATCAATCAAGGCATATTAAAAAATAAGTTATGCCCATATTGCCTAAAGAGCTCACTTATCGGTTGGTGGCGATTGTAATGTGTCGTCACACCGGTAAGCGGGAAGAATAACATTTTGTCAGGTTATTCTTTCACCTTACGTCATCAAAAATCTTTTGCTACTTCATACTTTTTGATACGTCACAAATAATAATAATATTTATGACGTTTTACTATACATGAACAAACATACCCGGTATCTATACTAATATAAAATAATTCCATTCGTTTGTTTCCCTGTATCTCCCAAACGTTTTTTATTCGAATTTTTAAAATTGCCAGGATAAATTTGGACCAAATTGTCTGTGGATGATTTTGAGGTGGCAAGACGTGATTTGTTTATTGGGTGCTTACCAGAAAATTTGTTTTCTCAATGATTACTTAAAAATAAGTTCTTTCTCCCCAAATTTAAGTTTGCGAAAATAACCCCCCCCCCCCCCCAATCAAAAGAGTCCCAACATTGTTTATGATATACTTTTATCTATAAATATGAGTGGTTTTGTAATTCATCACTATATGCTCTCACTTGTCCCCTTTAGCTGGATGCCCTGGAGTACATTCACGCTCAGGGCTACGTTCACAATGATTTAAAGGCCCAGAACCTATTGTTGGGCCATGGTCGTTCCAAGGAGAACGATGTCTTCCTTGTGGACTTTGGTCTCGTCTCCAAGTACAAGGTGAATGGAGTTCACCTTGAGTACAAGCCTGATGCTCGCCGGGCCCATGATGGGACCATTGAGTACACCTCTCGGGATGCTCACATTGGAGCACACTCTCGGAGAAGCGACTTGGAGATCCTGGGATATAATCTTGTACACTGGATGTCGGGGCATCTCCCATGGATGAATAATCTGACGAATCCCGTATATGTTCATACACAGAAAAAAGGATTCATGTCGGATATCCCTTCCTTCCTAAGGAACTGCTTCGGGGATGAAAATAAGTATCCAGGTAAGAATGAAAGTGTCCGCATGAAATGCCGAAGGAAAAATGGTTATATTGGAACCACTGAGTTTTGAATTATTACTTATAATTAGAAGTGAAAATAAATTCTTTAACGAAGGTATATTGAAAAACTAGTACCTATTTCATATTGCCAAGATATCTGAATTTTCCTTTGACGATTTTTAATGACGGTTAATTAAATAATCTTGGAAGCTTATATGCAGTAGTAGCCTCCATAGATAGGGATATTTATATTTTGATAAGTATGTAGGTTTCCTTGGTAAATATAACATTTAATTTGTAGGAAATAAAACTATATGTTGCATTTATGACTGTAATGACAATGACAATCATGTCTGTAATTTTTTTATTTGTACCAATGGTTATTGAAATACTCGGGTCCGTCCTTAATGCCAAGACTTTTCGCTTGCCTGTGGTTTTAATGGCGTCTCACCGTCAAACGGAAAGAATAACATTTTGATATGTTATTATTCCCGCTTACATCATCAAAAAGTATAGGGTCAATATATATTTGATAAATTGAAGGGGGAAAAAATACAAAATTACTGACGTATCACTATTCCTGAAAACTTGAAATAAACATATCTTGTATTCTATATACTTTGATTTGTACTTGTAACATTTCTCTTCAATGAGCGCGGTGATATTTGATGGACAATTGCAATGATAAATGTAATGAATGATATATAAATATACATTAGTTTGTCGTCATAAAAAATATAAATTATGAAATGATTAAATCATGTATTTTCCATCGAATCATACATCCTTATCAGGGGATATATAAATTTATGGATACTACAAGCTTAATATGATATGCAATCATTGATTTACTCATGCTCTACTCATTCCTTCTATTGCAGATGTATTGGAAAAGTTTTTAAACTACACGGTGGGCCTGGAGTTTGACACGAAGCCGGACTACGATCTCTGTCGCTCTCTCTTTAAGGATGAGCTCCGACGCCTACGACTTCCTTCGGATGGGAAAATTGACTTTTCATCGTCCTCTCGGAGCTCACAGAAAAAGGTTGGTAATCATAATTTGGTGGGTGGAAAGAAGCAACAAGCAAAACAAGAGGAGAGTGAGGAGGAGGAGGCGGCGGATGAGTCAATGGAAATTGACGATGAGACGGAGGAGGAGGAAGAAGAATTTAAGACACCGCGCTCTCGACGTAGAAACAAAACACACCTCGTGGACACAGGGGTTCAAACATCCCCAGCCTTTGTAAAGGCTGCACGTACGGCTGCGAAGAAGAAAAAAGAGGGCGGAGGACGCAAGCGAAGGGACTCTTCATCCGACGAAGAAATGAGTGCCTTTATCAAAAAGTCCAAGGCGGCCGCCAAGAAAGCCCTGAACTCAGCTCCTAAAAAGAGAGTCCGTCAAAGTCCCAGCCGAAAGAAAAAACAGTCCGACGACGATTCAAATGACGGCCTCGACAATCCCACGCCAGCCATGTTGGCCATCATGCAGAAGAGAAAGCAATCCAAAAAGACCAACAAAGCATGATGGGCTAAAATCCAAGAGCCCCTCCGATGACCTCTCCTTTACTCTTATTATACTTATTGTAAAAAACTAATGGATCTCTTAAAGCAACAACACCAATTTGAAATTGAATGTAATGCTTCTTTAATATTATAAATATGATGCTACTATCCCTGAGCTTTGACATCAATAAAGACTATATTTTCATGCCTTTATTGTGTTGTCCTTTTATTACTCATGAGATCCACTAGGTTTTTACGCGATGCCTCATTTAAAGTTAATCCCTAAAATACTTCCATGACTTACTTTAAAGACTCATAAATAATATTGAACTTGATGGGAGAATCAAAGCCTCGTGGTTAAAACAAATCTGAATGGACATCTTTTCCCCTCCATTTAAGGTAGAATATATTGATAGGCATTAAATTAAGTTTATAGGTATAAATGCCCCATTTTATTAATAGCTATTGCTTGTACAAGTCTAACATTTGTAGGTCTAATTAACTGTTTTAATACGTGAACGTATATTTAATCCATCAAGGTCTTGTATATTCGGCTTCAAAACAAGGTATATGGGTAATCCATGGCTAGACAAGTGACTTACGTCCTGAATTAAATTGTCCCTACATCTTACAAGTCTATGAATATTTAAAATATGCAATGAGAAGCTACTAATAAGAAGTATAATTAATTGTATAAATTGTAAATGATTTCATTTCCTCACACTTAAAGGATATTATTATTAGGTCATTAATCATTTACTCCAGCTTTTTTTCGTTCCTTTCCTTACAAAGCTGGATTGATACAATATCAATTTACTTATTTATACAAGTACTGATAAAGTAAGATTAAGGTATTAATACTTTAAATTTTATTTACATTTCTTTCAATTCCTCCTACAGCTTGATTAAGACAGTATCAATATACATATAATTCTATTAATACCTACTTTATTTCCTCAAAACTATTAATTTTTATGGTTGGTTTAATTTTAGGTCTACTTATAACTTGAATTACATTTCATACTTCTATAAATGCATTCTTTAAAGTATGTCATGGAAATATTCCTTTTTTATGATGATAATGACAATTAGGAAGGAACACAGCTTAATCCATTTGCTTCTTCTTTTTCTTGTAGAAGTCAAGGCGTCGTATGATATCTTTTAACGAAACTGAGCTTGAGCTTCATAACCAACTCAAAGCCGCCACTCAGGGCCTTCAGCCCACCCCAACGGCCTCTCCGCCGTTATCCATGGATTCAGACTCCACGGTCCATTCCACGCGGTCCACGAGTGCTCCATCGACCTCTGCGTCTTCCTCGGAGTGGTGCTGGGAGCGGGTTCTCTGCTCCAACCCGGAAATGCTCATTCGACAGGCCTCACGAAACTCTGAGGCCGAGGACGACACCCCCCTCGCCCGGCAGAGAAAAGCCGTTGAGGAAATCAAGCAAAAGGAGTCCCTTCTGAATCCCACGCCTGCCATGTTGGCTCTCATGAATAAGATTCAGGAACGGGAGCTGGAGAGGCAACAGCTCAACTGGCAGCAACAGCTACATCATCTCACTAATGTAAGTCATTCATGCTTCTTTTTATTGGCATTTTGTAATATACAAGCAGCTGATTTTGCTTCAACAGCTGAATAATCGCGCAAACGTATTGAATTTGTGCAACTAGCAGGCGGGAAAATGAAGCAAGAGTTGAGTAACAAATGATTTTACTTCACAAAATACTTATTATAAAAATAGTATTAAATAATTGTATTTTGTATTTTACAGTTTGACAGAAAAAGAAAGGGCATATGTTAGAACAATAAGGTTTTTTTAGTTTGGTAGAATATACAGCTGATAATTTGTTACCTCAATATTTCACTAGCGTGTTTCTTTGTTATGTTGCAAAATATTTACAGAGTGGTACAGCAAAAATTAGAAAATGACAAAGGCCAATTTGAAGGCTGGAATAGTTTATTTTAGAGCCATTTTACTGGTAAATTCCTGAAACAAAATATGTTAAGGATACAGTAAGTTACAATTTTTATTCAATGTGTCCTCCATTATTCCTAATGATGGCTTCAATACGTGGACGAACGGAGGCACAGCTGGTCTTGATGAAGTCCTCCGACATGTTGTCCCACTCCTTGGTGATGGTGGCCTTCAGGGCCTCGAGACTGGTGTGTGAGGTTTTGTTGGTCTTACCCTCCAGGAAGCCCCAGACAGCAAAGTCTAGAGGGTTCACATCCGGCGATGAGGAGGGCCAGAAGTCCGCCGGCCAGAAGGAGGCCATGTTCCCCTTGCAGAACTCCTGAACCTTCTTGAACGTGTGAGCCGGGGCTCCGTCCTGGGTGAACACATAATTGTTCATTGGGGATGTGCTCTTTAGCTATGACAAGACCTTGTACCTAAGGACCTTGTAGTAGACATCAGAGTTGACCTTCTCATTGGGCCTGAAGAAGTGTGGGGGCATCTTGTTGCCGTCGGAGGCCACGATACCCAGGACCATGACTTGGGCTGGATGTTTGGTCCTGTAATACCCCTCCACCTGACCTCTTGTTTCTGCCAAGAATCGATCATTTCTTCTGTTCAGCACTGCGTCCACTGTGAAGATCTTCTTGTCGGAGTAGATCTTGACCGTGTCGCCGTTGTGCTTGAAGAAGTTGAGGACTTTTTTGGCTCTCTCTAACCTTCATAGTGGCCGCCAACAGATGCCTTGGTGTCCTGACGAAGCTCTTGAGGCCCAAGACCTCGTGGACGGCCCTGGTGACGGTGATGAGAGCAACGTTTCTCTCGGCGGCCATCTTCCTCATGGACTTGGTGGGGTCCTTCTTGATGTTCTCCTGCAGGAGGTTCAGGAACTCACCACTTCGTTTTTTGTTGTGTCCCCCAGTCCCAGGCTTCCTTGAGATTGGATCCATGCCCTCCATGGCCTTCCTGATGTTGTAGACCGTGGCCAAGGATACCTTGATCTGGGTCGTGATCACCTTCGGGTCGACTTGGGCGCAGAGGAGATCAATCGCCCTTTGCCTTTTCATCTCTTGCTCAGACATTTTTGGTTATACAAAAACACAACAGATACCAGTTTGTAGGATTTTGTTTACTCTTTCGAATGGCACCAAGTTCAAGATCATACAACAAATAACAATGGAGCTAGGGCCTTTAAAAGTCCATTCTAATTTTTGCTGTACCACTCTGTAGGTTGTGCATATTATTATTTTATGAACATATGTCATATTTTATAATTTGTAGTTTGGCAGAATAATTATATCTGTTAATATGATGGCAGCTGCATATCCCTGATGTATAATACATTCTTAAATTTTTGTTGAAGAGCCTTCCTAGAAATATGTCTGATTGTTCTACTTTTTTTTCTTTAAGGGCCGTAAGGGCGGCAACTCCAAGAAGGATGGCTCCAACCAGTGGGCCAATTTGACCATGAACCCCTCACCCCAGCCATGGAGGAAGTCATCAACATGCGAGCCAAGCGGGTCTCCATCGAAGTGGACGTCCCAATCACGCCCGAACCCTCAGACGACGAATTTGATGAGTTCGAAGACTTCGCTGGAGTAGACTCTGACTCCAGCCACGAAGAGTACGAACCCCCAACGCCCAAGCGGAAGAGAAAAAGCAGCAGTCTCAAGCCTAGACCCATGGTCAGCGTCCAAAATCTCATGGCATATCCCAATCAAATACGCAACAAGAACTCTTCCAAAAAGAAAAGACGGTCCACTGGGGGAGAAGGTGGTGCAAGGGTAGAAGGAGGAGGGCCTAGAATAATCAACAACAACAACCATGGTTCCAAGGCCAAGAGCCCTGCAGTCAAAAACAATCCTGAAGTCAAGCGACGAGCCCTCCCCTCCCGAAGTTCTTCCAGGCTCAAGACCAAGTTAATTACTAGCATTACCTCCTCCTCCTCTTCCCCCTCAACTGTCCACCTCCTCCTTCCTTCCTCATCCACTCAATGCGCTCTTGATGAGCCTCTCAAGAACATTGAAGAGCTCCTTCTTCCAACTCCCCTCTTGGAGGAGGAGGGGGAGGAAGAAAATGAGGGGGGCAGTCTATCATCATCATCATCAACAACATCTACATCATCCCTAGACATGATCCCTGAGCTCAAATGGGAAAAAGTCCTTAGGGTCAATCCCGAAAGACTTCTTAAGAAAAAGAAATATGGCCGATAGCTTAATTATTCCTATTATTAACATTGTTGTTGTTGTTGTTCTTAGGTCTACTCTTCAGTTCGGCGACGATTCCTACTTTTGAGTTCCCTCCCTCCCTCCTCCCTCTTATTTGTCCTCCTCTATAAGATCAAAAACATTTACTATCTGCCGCCATGTTGTTGATACTGGATCTCAATTCTGTAATACTAATAACGATGATAACAACGATTATAGAAAATATAACAATTATTGTAAATTATGTAGGCTGTGATGATGTTTCTTTTTTATCGCCCTCCTTTTTTGTCACCATTTTTTCATTCAGATTCCATTCATTCGTCTACTACTATTTTCATTCTGCTCTATCTTCAATACGAAACATCATTCAGAACCTAATAATGTGACTACCCTTGTGTGTTAATACTCTTACCCATTTTTCGTACACTATTACTATTTCTCTTCCTAAATCCAAATATTGTGTATCTTAATAATAAGAAAAGAAAGAAAAAGATAAAATCTAACCCCTCCATTTATGATACGAAACATTTCCCAGTGACGTCATCGTTTGCGTACATTTTGACGTGATTGAGAAATCAGTTTCTTCCTGGATCCTGTCAAATCTTTTAATACTTCATTCCTCTCTCTCTCTCTCGTAATGTGTTCTTTAGCTAAATTACTCCTTATTATTCTCTAGCTTACATGGATCTTATGTATGTTGTTTATCTTTTTTCTCCTTGTTGAGATATGTGTTTTTTGTACATTGTCTTTTTGTGGTTCTCATCTGTGCGTGAGATCATTATTTTTACTTCCTAATTGATAACATTAATTTTAAATACTATTGATAAAAGTACGGATTTTAATTTTGATGCGTTTTCTTCCTTGATGAGAAACCTAAATCCTTCATATGGACATTAAAAATCTTGAAATTGATCCGTGAGATCCGCTCTTTATTAATGAAAATAGTCTAATGTTATTATTGTAATAATTATTATTATAAATAATAAAAAGGCCATATACGTAATATTAACATTGAGAAGAAGTTTATTTTGTATTTAACAATTAAATTATTATAAATAAACTGTATTTATATTAAAAGCTGGTGCGTGCGCAGGGTCTATTGTCGTTTCCTGAATTTTCTAGTTAGGGCTGGGCGGAGTGACTTAGTTTGAAGGCTTGCGAACCTATGGGCTCGTGTGCCGAGGAAGTTTTGAGTGAGAAGCTCAAGATCCTTGTCCAATGGAGGAAACTTGGGACTCCAGGTAGCGAGGAACTTGACGGCTTGCAGCTACAAAGAAAAATACATAAAATCAGAGTTGAGCTTATAAAATCATGAGGATGGTCATTAGGCTCAATGGACTAATTATAATGCTTATTCATATCCCTACAAATACTACAATTGGACCAAATAGGCAGAATAAAGTGATTGCATATATATAAGAGTCGATCTTCTAAAATTCAATATTGGATTCATTGGACAGGATATCCATGATTAGAAAGTCAACGAATTGGACATATTTGTGAAATAATATTTAAGGCTACGAATGAGATAATGAGCACCATTTTCAGGCTAATCGATTGCTTTGTCTCTGGATATACACCACTTTAAAAAAATCAGATTTATATCATGTTTATTTATGTATTATTGTTGTTTTACACAATTCTACTGCCCTTTTTACTTTTGGTATCTCCTGTTACAATTGAAATACAGACCTTAAAAATCAGCTTTCACTCCCGTTTTAACTGCAATGTTAAATATTAAAATAAAAAGTTCGTTAAAAGTTTATATAAAGCAGATAACATCAAGTATTTTAGCTATTAGCTAAACCGTACTTCCAGGCCTCTTAAGTCGCTATTTTTTTTATCTACTAGACTTCATACCATGTGGTTCAATCGAAAGTACGTTAATCTATGGACTATTATTCATTTGGAGTACTTTGATAAGGAATGATTATATAGAGATGTGCGTAAAGACTCTTATAAGGACACATGATGACATTTAACACATATTTTTTTCTTTATCACCTGAAAAATGTTACACAGGCATTACATTAATTAATAAGTATGTTTTGATTTAATATTTTGTTAAACTCATTGATGTGAATTTCGGAAACTTCTTCTTTTCTTTCTTACTTTTTTAAACATTACTATGATGATAACCACTCTTTCCTTTTAGGTTCTTTAGAGGTACACATTTAGAGTACAACCCTTTTTTATTCCTATAAGCATGATAATAATTCAAACCGTTTACTAAAGTATTTCCTCACCTGTAGGTGATGTCCGAGACGAATCAATGCTTTGAAGCATGCCTTTTCCAGGTGTGGACTGACCTCTGGATTAAGAAGAAGAGCTTTGATGGGATTAAAAATGGCCTCAAGTTGAGCCCTTTCTTCTGCGGGGTATATCCGACTTATCTCTCCAACAGCCTCAACGACCCAGGCATGATGGTCATCTCAGACGATTCACTCTCCCACGATAGCAGATCCAGGAGGGGATTAATCAAATGATTCGTCGTCCAAGTCAAGTCCTTTGCCTTGGAAAGGAGTAGGAATGCCTTAACGGTGGAGTCTCGAAGGATCTGATCGTGAGGCGCGGATGTGGCCCGTGATATGAGCTTACTCACAAGCTGTGCCCCGATGCGTAGGGGCTACAGAGTCCACAGCGGCTTTGTAGGGCCTTGCGGCAGTCGTGGACTTTGAAGTCAGATGCTCCCATGGCGGGACCCGTGTGGTACACGATCCAGACGCTCGCTTCCAACACAGGATCCGCATTCTCTCCACCCCCATCTCCCATCCATGTAAACAAATCCGGCCACGTACAAATAATCCCGTATAGAATGGCGTGCATGCGCGGACCATTGAAGAAAATGACGTCAAATGCAAAGGTCTTGACCCGCTCTTCTTCTCCTCGCAGCCGCAAGAGGGACGCAAAGACACGAACCAAATTCATGACCTCAAAGAGCTTAAGAGCCTGACTCATACGCCATTTGCCGATCAGGGAGTAATAGAGGTACTGAGTGAATTCCCTTCCAATACAACCTGAATACTCTTATCCAGGGCATGGACCAAGGCAAGTATCTTCTTTTGCTTGATTGTGAGCGTGGGAGGACACTGCATATTGGGACTTGGCCCTTGGCTAAAAGAACTGCTTTTTTCCGACTTGATCGCAACATATAAAATATCGATGAGAATCCGTGGTTTGAGGAAAGTAAGGTGCAGTCTTTGGACAGAATTCTTATTATATCTTCAAATTCTTCCTTATTTACGGACCTCCAGAGTCTGAAAATGAATTAAATATCATGAATAAAAAATTCAATGCAATAAGTTATTCATTCACATAGATACATTTTAAAGGTAGTATTAATAACACTACGTAACAAAATTAAGGTCTTTGTTTGCCCCCAGGCTGAAATTTCTAATTTCAGTCCCATTTTTTTTGTAGATTCCAAAAATGCCACTAAAAAAATCGTACGAAAAATGGTTTGGCCTTTATGGCCTTTTTTGATAATCATGATTTTCATAATTTCTAATGGTTCACGCCCAGTTATCTTCGTGCAAAGTAAGAATAATCGCAAATGTCGTAAATATTTATTTTTTAGTATGTCAGTGCATTTCAAATCGGCTTTTATAATTTAAATATCTTTCGTACTAATCGAAAAAAATAAGATTTATATCTCAAAAAGTCGATCATTTTTTAGTGTTATATTTAAGGGGCTATATTTTTTTTGTTTCAATTCTATTGACTATAATCAATATGTAGTATATTTCTTGTATATGTCAATGCATTTCAGAACAGTTTTTATAATTTCGATATCTGGGATGAAAGTGAAGAAAAGATCAATTTAGTGTGACCAAGTACTGATCATATTTAATAAATACCCTTTTCTTTGAGGTTGCATGATTTATTATTGTGATTTGTTCCGAAAAAAAAAAACATGTTTACCTTTTATTTGAATGTAATTCTTTACAAGTTTCTCAAATAATGTGAATAATTGGAGAGTTACTGTGATTTGGAAAATGACATTCAAATATTGTTATCAAATTATTTAAGGAACTTGAAAATAAAAAGGCAAACATGTTTTTTTTCTTCGTAGCAAATCACAATAATAGGTAACGCAACCTCATGATTTATTATTTATATAATTTGATCAATACTTGTTCATACTAAACTGATCTTTTCTTATTTTCATCCCAGATATCGTAATTATAAAAACTGTTCTATAATGTATAACGAAAATATATTACATATTGATTATAGTCAATAGACTTGAAACAAAAAAAATTGAAAGAGGAATTGCTTATAATACAGAGCCCTATAAGTTATTTTATGACTAAGAGTATGAATAATCATATCAAAATATTCTTCAGACTATTACATTAATCAACGATTAAAAATCCGTTTTCAGAAGATTTGATCTCAAGAAGTAAAACATTCGTTTTATTGATATTTAAGAATAGTTGTTATGTTTTTCAAATATGTTAAAAATGAAAAACAAATTATTTAGAAAAATGATCATCAGACTTGCTTTCAAAATAAAAAGTTGTTTTATTATTACTTTCAACTCATCTTTTCTCTTTTTTGTAAATGCACAGCCTATATTTACATCACTATGATTTAATCTTATGAGGTCAATGAATTTTAAGCAATAATATTAGTTGATGCATTATTAAGAATCAATGAAACACGAGTTTAGGACTACCGCCCCCTGGGATTTTATCCCTCGTTACTAATTTTTATTATCTCTTCCACTTATGAAGTTAACTATGTTATCTTTGTGACAAAAATTACATTTTTCTTTGAAACCTTTGTTCCTAATATCGGTCAAACAAAATATTTTTATTTTACCTTTATAAAAATACTTTAAGGGAACAATTTACAAAGTTATAATGTAAGGAACATAGAGAGATATAGAGAGCTTATTCCCCTCAATAGCAGAGAAACATCGTTCAGCTGTATTCTGTGTCCAATATAAACCAAGTAATTTGTACTACGTCATCGTAAGCTGATCATAGAGATAGAAAAATTGGTTTATATTGGGCATAATGACGTAAGAATCCAATCAGCCCTATATGTCTTTATATCTCTACGATAAGGAAACGAAAGAATGAAATTTTCTTGAATAGTATAAATGCAAATCGATCAACAACAAAACAAATTATATGACCGATATTAGGAACAAAGGTTTCAAACAATAATGCAATTTGTCAAAAAGAAATCATAGTTTACTTCATAAGTGGCCTTTAAGAGATAATAAATATTAGTACGGGGGGGGGGGATTGTCTGGGGGGGGGGTATTAGTCCTATTACGATGAAACACATACCTATTTAATTGCTCTTCAATTAATTTGATGAGGGAATCCCGCTGAGCGGACAAATTTAAGGACATTTCCATTCGCTGAAGCTCTTCCGCCTTGAGGATCCGTCCTTTCTCGAAACAGAGGCTCAGTGATTGGAGAAATGAACTTGGATTAGAGGCTTTGGGCACAGAGCTCTCCACCGAACAAGTCCCAGTCTTTGAAGAGGAGGGTCGAATATAGGAGGGTTCTCTCAGAAGAGGCTCCTCTATTGGAAGATCCTTCTTCTTGTGCTCCGATGATTCCCATCTGTGGGCAAGTCAATGACGAGCTCCATGTCAGATTCCTCACTCTCATCCTCTCTTACGGGCTTCCCAGTCGACTCCTTACTACATTCCTCATTATTATCATCATCCCCATCTGACTCTCATCGAGTTCATTCCTTTCAAGACTTGAACGTGTGGGGGGTTGCTTCATTTGCAAATGCCTAGATTCACTCTTGTCTTCATCATCATTAGAATGATCCCTGAGGGGATCATTCATTGGCGGATCTTTATTTAAAATATATTCCTTTCTAGGATCAGTTTTTGAAGTAAAAGAATCGGTGTGTTTACATAAAGTCTGATCAACCTCATTCATTTGTTTCAAAGACTGATTTGTTTCTTGTGGCCTGGGAATTTGAGGGATGACATGATGACTAGATTCACTATTTGTTCACTCTTAGAACCCGGGCAAGGGATTTACTCATGTGTGGAACGGGGTTGCCTTCATTTATCGGATCTCTTTTTGGAGCAGAGGGATGGGTAGTAGTATTATATAAAGATTGACGTCGCTTAAGTGACGGCTTCTCCAGTTGGACAGGTTCACTCGGAGCTTCAATGTCTTGACAATTTCGGATAAGACAGTCGCCCGGATTGGATTCCTTCTCGCATCCTTCTTTGGAGTAGGGGAATATTCATTATGAAAAAGGGATTGACGCCGCTCGTTCATTTGTTTGACTGATTTCTTTACCTCCTCCTGAGAAGAAGATTTAGCACTTTTAGGTAATAAAGAGGATGTCTCAGAGGATCCACTCGGACCAATCAGGCTTGGAGGCAGCCTTCCGAAGGGCCTAGCCGCTCTGGAGGGCGGTGGTAGAGGATTGGAGGAAGTCTTACTGTTCTTTTGTAAGAGTTTACTCCTATCCATCTCAGAGAGCTTTGTGCGATTCACAGAGACTTCTGCTCTTTTAATGGCGGTCTTTCCTAAAGGGATGAGATTCGAAGTGGGGCCCTTCGTCTTCTTAGGCGAGGGTTCTCCCTCGGATGAAGAAGAACATGAGACGACGCATTCGGGGGTGGTGGAGAGTTGCATTTGGGAGTCTTGAGAGTGGAGGTTCGGGTTTTAAGTGAAGAAATTCGTTCATCTGTGAGGCGAGTGGATTGATTTTT
Source organism: Caligus rogercresseyi (assembly GCA_013387185.1). NCBI lineage: Eukaryota > Metazoa > Arthropoda > Copepoda > Siphonostomatoida > Caligidae > Caligus > Caligus rogercresseyi. The sequence goes on from CP045899.1 coordinate 2,800,856, forward strand.
CGATGGCTCAACTTCATTGGATCTTCCTTGAGTATATGTGGAAGTGGTAAGTTATCTGAAGTAATGGGGGACTTTTTAGTGAGTGGCATTATTATACGCCTCTGAAAGGCACTGGGTAGAAAGGATATTCGAACGTTGGGGACGGGAGGGGAATCTTCTTTCAAGGGAGGAGCCTTTGCCTTGGAGGAAGAGGGACTAAGAACACGCGGGGGAACGTGATCCGTCTGTACTGATACGGAAGTAAGCTCACATTGTTGCCTAGGGCTTCTACTCGTCTGTGAGATTTGTCTCTTGAGGGAGGCGATTTGTAAATATAGCTCTCGAGCATTAGAGGTTTTTCCTTCAACTTGAGAGCAAGGGAAGCGTTTTCGTTCTTCATTTCCACAACGTATCTTCCTTTTCTGCATTCGATTGGATCAATAAGGACATTTGTTCATTGATCTGAGCCGCCTTGGACTGCATTGAATATATTTCACTAGTTAAATCCTCTAGTCTTCCACTTTTAACCATTGATCCTTCGATATTGTGGTTTGATCGAGCAAGAAGCATATCTTAGAGCGTAGACAGACAAGTTTATGTGCGATGCTCCCAACAAACTCTGCATTAAAGGGCATAGCATCATTTCTACCCGAGAGGAGATGAGAAAATGATTCGACTTGGGACTGAAGTTCTCTAATCTTGGACTTCTTATTCTCAAGTTCCTTGCTCATCATGGATACGCTGCCTTCTAGCTTTTTTATTTCATTGGAGGAAGTATGGCTTCGAAGAGACTCTTGATCAATCTTGGATTCTAAAGCGTTCTTTAGACTGTTTATTTCATTCCTTAGCTGAAGAACCTCGGTTTTTTGAGCCACCAAGTTTTTTATTCGAGGGATTGAGATTCATTGAGGGCCTTGAGAGTGCTGACTTTGTTTTGAAGCTCGTTAACTCTTTCCTTTTCAGATTGTAGCTCACTTATTTTATTCTAAAGAAGGAATAAATACTTCATTAGACTAAATTAGGTTAGATTAAATTAGAGAGTATCTATATATAATTAAATTAATAATTTGTGAATTATTACCTTAAACTGGTAGATTTCCCTAAGTTGATCCACGGAGAGGCCTTCAAGCTCCTTGATTTTGTTTTGAAGATCTAAGGTTGAGGGGCTGGCGGTGTCATTATTGTTGGAAATAATGTCGCGTAGTTGAGATATCTCTAAGCGGTTACGTGCAAGCTCTTCATCCTTTCCAGGATCTCTGCGAGGAGATCATCGATCCCTTGGACTTTCCCCTTGAGCATCAAAGCATGGACTTGGAGGCCATGTCTACGATGTTTGGAGTTTCTATCCCACGATTAAAATGTGTCAGAAAATGTTTGTAAATAATGCTGACGTCAGAAGGAGCAGAATTAAACAAAGGGCTCAGTTGTATATGGACATAGCTAAACATCACGCAACCTAAGAATGGTTCAATGCAGTCTATTTCAATATTTTGTATATAATCCGCTTGGCTTAGTCTTGTTTTCTTTGGGTTTAAGTTATTATAGGAGGCCTTATTTTTTAAAAAGATATCATAAATCATATATTAAAGCTCTCAAACCATATTTACAAAAACTTAAAGTTGAACAGCTTTCCAATTTGTCCAGTAGAGGAGAAAATGTGTTTTTATACATTTTTCAATGACTTGACTCATGTGCATTTAAAAATAATATTTTTATAGACAAATCACTATCTCTGAAAATAAGGGTGTTGTTGTCTAGTAAAAAAAAATATTTCGCCCTACTGATAGGTAATGAACCAATGTAGAACAATGAACTAAACATATAGTTTTTCAATTAATCTTCTAGTAAATTGAGACAATTCATTGTTAGGGAATATACATTTTACTTTCCGCAATGGAATAAAATAATTATCTCTTTCAGCCCATATTTGCAACCATATTTCAGTATTGGTTCCATTTTGGTGAATTAACACATCATCAAAATTTCCCCCATCCCCCTGCATTTTACGAGACATTTAAACCAACCAGCCTATACCCAAGCAACACATAACGTTATTCTAACGTTTGTTATTGGTTCCCTAAAGGTTAGGTTCGAACCTTACCAAAAACAAACGTTCTAATAACGTTTCTCATGGTTACATAAAACTAACAAAAAACGTAAGGGGAACGTTCCCATAACTAACGAAAATAACGTTTTTTTGATAGTTACCTCCTAACGTTCAGGGAACATTCTCAAACTAACGAAAGATAATTAAAAAGCTCCATCCTGGGGTTAAACAAATCGGTGTCAATGACAAAAGATGCATCCACAAAACTTTTCATCTATATAGGGTATTGTTTTAGTAAAAAAATAGTTTGCCTTATGTATAAATTACAAAATTTCTTATAATTTTTGAAAGACTTTATTGATATATGATATTACATATATAAAAATTTATAAATAAATATTATAGTTTAAAATTAAATCTAAAATCTAGCAGCACTATCTAGAAAAATTAATTATAAAAAACTAGAGGCATATATACACTCATTATTTTTTTAAATATCTATTATTAAAAGATTGTAATGATGATATATATATATATATATATATATATATTATATAAAGAAGTAATGAATTGATGGATATTTTTGATAATTCAATTAATATCAGAATAGATAAATTTACCACCTTTGTGGTCATTGAGTGCGAGATTAAAGGAACCGTTGAAGCCCAGGGTTCGAAAGAATTAATATATATATATATATATAATATATTTTTTTTTTAAAGGTATAAGTATAAGCTATATGTAAAAATATGTCGGAAATGCGTCTTTAGGGGTCCTCCGAATTTATCCTGCCATAAAAGTTCATCGAGGTTTTCCTCGAGCGTAACACTGCTCCCACGAGCCATTGATTTGAATATATAAAGAAAAATAATTAAGTAATAATTAAATGCAATATAGTTTCTTTATTACCTCCTCTTGCATTTATTCAGTTGCACTCTACATGGTCGTATGAGCGCCGCTTATGGGGATCCACAAAATTTGTAGAGTGATTCACCACCTCGTGCTGTTTGAGGGTTTATAGGTAATTGAGGGATTCTATATAGGCAGCCTATCCATCGCTGTGTATAACAGAACCCGGTCTCATTTTTTCCATGATGATGGGAAGGAGGGTGCCTACCTTTCGATCATCAACCTAGATCAAAATATAAAAAAGTATATTATTCTTTGTGGAATATATTATTTAATACTCACTAAAGTTAGGAAGCGTTCCTTTGTGTGAGGGCAGTAACCTCCAAAAACCATCGTGTCAGGAACTATTCGTCCAACGTGGAACTTGCGCCTTGCCATCAGAGATTTCATCTTTGAACTACAATCCCGGGACTCCAATTTTATAGGGATTGCTGTTCAAATAGATGGGACAGATATACCTAAACTTTGAATACCAGTTCCAGACGCTGTCGATTCTGATAGCAAGCACAAAATTATCAGGGAACGACGGTCACTGAAATTTGACAGCCCCAGGTCAAGGCCAATTGGATTATTTTGGGTAGCCTAATTTGCTTCCAGCCCACAGAGTCTTTTCGTTCAGGCACATTAAAATATTTAATTATTTATCATTGTATATTCAAATAGATAGCTAGGTGAGCAGCGTGAAGTTTCGTGAACACCTCGATCAGGGTTTTATAGAGGAAAAAATTGGGT